>VUQI01061017.1:45773-62023 GCA_015106735.1 Paratilapia polleni
TATAAAAATTTTTTTTTTAAAAATTAAAAAAAAAAAAAAAAAAAAAAAAAAAGTTAGTAAAAAATACTTCCAAGCCTTAAATGCTTAATAATCCTGAACATTTTTCATTAATCGGGCTCACAAACCGAAAAGATTGCATTAAAACAAAACAAACTAAAGTTAAATCCACATATTAGTCAAATATAAGCGCTTTCACATTTCAGACAGTGGCTATTCCAGCTGTTCGGGACATTAACTGCTTCGAGCCATTTGCGTGTTCTGATACATGACCATTTTCCCTGAAGGCAGGGTTGCACTAATAATATAGCAGCCTGACTCTGTTGGATGAGTTCATGTGACCTTAAAAGCACATTTTACTTCAGACTGCTCTCTTCCATCGTTGCATATTACACACGTGTATTATCCAAGGCTTAGTAATGGTATCCATCTGCAGCCATAGAATCAAACACAGAGCAAGTGTTGCAGTATTACTCGGATAAGCCCGGTTTGGCAAAGAGACAGTTTGTGGTTTGCCATGCAGAAGCTGGTTGACTGAGATTAGCTAAAATTAGGTTGTGGCATGAAGCAAGATGAAAACGGGTTTATAATGCACATGTGAAATCATCTATGGAAAAACCCCCAATTATGATCCTAAGAAGCCTAAAGATCTACAGAATTACCTTTAAAGGGTGAAACTCATTATCCCTCCGCTCAAATCCGATCTTTTTCACGTTCTTTAGTGTTGCCTTTTTTTTTTTATCTATATGTGAAATGTTTCTTTGATTTCCTTAGTGTTGAAAAAAGACAGAAACCTGAGCTGTAGAGAGATTTACTTGAAGTCAAAGTCATTTCTGGGCGTGATTCCCTAGTGTAGAAAGCTCCAGTATCCCCCATCATCATCTTAAGGAGACCAGGGGATTCTCACCAACATTTGCTTTTCCACACTGGGAAGTATTGTAATTGTCATTGCCTCTCATTTAAAACTGCCTCCAGACATGTCTGCATACGTCTTGAATCTCATTAAAATATTCTCTTAATTTCCCCCATGCATGTTATCTGTAAAATACTCAAAGGGATTTTCACAAGTTCAAGGATAAAGCACCACGGAGACAGAGTATAACACTTTGAAAGTTGCAAAGTGAACGCCGTCAAGGCTTTGTGTGTTGAAATGCAAAACCCATTAGAGAAGACGCTGTCTCTGCCTCACTGGTATCGCCAATTATGATGCCTATTACAACAGTGGATCCTTGAAGTCCTCTGCTCACTGAGATGCAAAACTTTACACACAGCATAGCTACTGTGCAGGAGAGAAAGTCATCTCTTGGCATGTTTACTCCACTGATTCAGTATTATTCTTTATTCTATACAGAACAAACTGTACACAGCACCAACAGGCGGACCGTGAAATGATGTGGGCCCCCCATCAGAGGTAATTATTAACTCGCACAGATTCAACACAGATCAGCAGACAAAACCTACATGAAAACACAGCAGTTAAAAAAACAACATGGCAGAGATGATGTGCTCCCATTTTGTAAGCCGAGGAACAGCTAATACTGTTATGTACAGTATTACATGCACACCCCTATATCAGGGTTTTTTTTTCCCCAAAACATTGCTATCATATTTTGAAATTAAACTGCTTAAATCTTATCTTAATATCATTCGTCTGCTCCAAAACTAATTAAGTGCTAATGAGCTGGGTTTATTAGCTGCAGATAAATGTGAGGTGTAATTGAGCTGCAGCCACTCAGAGGATAAACAGTTGTTACATAAAAGCAAAGATGAGAGAACACAGTATCTGTCAAAACCTCCTCAGGATACATTTCCGGTATGGACTGAAGAAACATATTTGTGTTTACAGTCTGGAGGTTTGGCCAAAGGTGCAAAAGAAATCAAATTACTGATGTGATTACTGCTGGGGGACAAGTTCATGAGTCAGAGCTGTTTACATCAGAAGAGAATGCATTTCCTCTCTGTCTGCTGTGTAATTACATTACACGACTTCTCTATATTGAGAGGGAGCAGCCTTTAAAGCCTGCCTAACCATGTTAACACACAGGGGGCAAGAACCTGATGGGAATTTATTAAATACAACATAGGGGCAACTTATGAATGTTAGTCTTCATGTGAATTCATGGCCATTTTTATATACAGTTTTCTGCATTTCTGATTTGACACTGTGTTTATTAATGATTTTTAATTGCAAATTGAAGCCTTTCGCTCGAGCTCCTAGTAAAAGGAGTAAAAAGTGTTGTTGCTGAAATAAAGACAGTCACCACAACAAGAAGGACAGTTTGTCATTTCAGTCACAAGAATGGGATAAAGGGGACTTAAAATGCCAAGTCCCAGCTCCATAGTTTTATTCTTGGGTTTTACTAGAGTCGCTTTGCATGATTCCCAATTCATAATTATTTATGTTTTACTGGGCCTTTGTGCAGCTCCTCTGTTCATCCTGTTTTCCTGTTAAGGCCACCTTCCTTGCCTGAGATGACTACACTGAGGCGAGCCCCTCTTAATGACATCATACAGAGCCAAGAGTAGACTTTAAGAAACTGAGAGTTTAGAGCAGTCTGAAGCCAGAGCTTTTTGTCTCACAGGGATTACTTGTACATACACTGACCTCATTATTTGAAATGTTTGCCATCTTTAATATGAGCATCCATCTTTAATATCAGCATGAGGTGTGACTTTAACAATGTAATCTGGAAAGCCAGAGATGATTTATAAAGTGATTTCCTCAATCATCTCATTTCTACTGACACGGAAAAATGCTTGTGAAACTCTTTTGCATCCTATATTCATTCAGTGAAAACTTACTTCTTTTGTTTGCTTTGTGCTCCTGTTAAATTCCAGATAAAATGACATATTTTCCTCCTCAGACTACCAGCTGTGCTGTTTGTTGTGTCCTCTGCCTTCTTCAGCCACGGCTATGTTTTCATGCGTGTAAGCAGTTGGTGTAGAGCTGCGTCAGTGCACTGTGTTTGTGCTGCAGGGAAATGCCATCCATCACTGACCAGAGCTTTCACCCAGGTGCCTGAGCACAGCCTTGTACAGTCATCTCATCTCACCTTCTTCTCTGTTATGACAGGCAGCTCAGGGAAAGGCCTTCAAATTACATTCCCATGAAAAATACACCCCTATTTTTTTTTAACAACATATATTTGAGTTAGTGAAAAAAAATGCATCCATAGTGACCACATACTACTGCTCTTTTTTTTTTAAAAGGTTATTTGTTTTTGTTATGAAATAACATGAAATTGAACAGAGCTGTTGCAAATGATGATTTGCAGCATAATAATTTTCAATGTAATATCAGAGGCTGATTTTTTAGCAATTATCACTGCTGTGTCCCAGAGCCACAGCGTGTTTCCTAATGCAAGTTTATCATGTTAAAAAGCTACTTGATCTTTTCTTTTTTCTTTAAAAAAAAAACAAAAACTTTTCCAATTACTTTAGCACAGCTGAAGATGGTTCTGTAGATTAAAGACAGATGGGTGAGTGTGTGGAGCATCAGCCTTTGTGGGTTACGACTGTAGTCCCAAAATACCAAAATACAAAAAGAACTTTCCTCTGAAAGCCATCAGCGTATTCTTGTTAAGTATTCTTGAGGAAATGAAGGCTATTCCATGTAGGAAATTGCCAGCAAACTGAACATTTGATGCAATGATGTGTGCCACTCTCTACACAGACCAGTGCCAACTGGCTCTATCCAGAGTAGAAAGAAGTGGGAGGCACTGGTTCACAACCGGGCAAAACAAGTACATCGGAGCCTCTAGTTTCAGAAAAAGATGCCTCACAGCTACTCAACTGGCAGTTTCACTATATTACAACAGCAGCACACCAGTCTTAATATCAACCGTGAAGAGGAACTTCAGATGATGCTGATCCTCTAGGCAGCACTGTAAAGAAAAAGCCATTCTTGAGACTGGCCACTAAGAGATGATTAAGGCTGGCCAACAAATGCAGGTACTGAACAGAGGAAGGATGGGAGGGAAAAGTGTTACTTACAGACAGATCTAAGATAGAGGCATCTGGGTCAAACAAAACAGTATCTGTGAGAGGCAGAACAGATGAAAAGATGCTTTAGGGCTGCTTGATTCCATCTTTCAAGCATGGTGGAGGAAATGTGATGGCTTGGCTGCATCAAAATGGGAAATTCGTACAGGATAAAAGGGATCTTGAACAAGGAAACAGCTTGTGGGAGGCACTTAAATGCAAAGCATGGGTTTAAATGTCTCCAGATGATCTCAACAACCTCAAAGCTAGGATGAGTGCAGGACTGTGTTTGGATGATTCTTTGGTGAAAGTTAAATTTGAGGAACTAAATTATAATTTCATTATATTATTATTATTATTATTATTACTATATTATAGTAAAAAATCTCATTTCTAACCTTGTCATTTCCTTGACTATATGTCCTGATCGCTTGAGTTTTCATGAAAAATGTGAAATCTTCTGGGTGACCTGAAACTTTTGAGAGGTATTGTGTTATGTGCCGAAGTAATTTTACAAATCTGAATTAGCTAATCAAGCCAAGCACCCTGGACAGTGAGCCAAGAAAGTAGGAGTGAATATCACTTCAGATCTCTGTCGGAATAATTAAGCAGTTGTGACTACTTGATATCCTCTTCGTGGGATGATACACAAGCTGCTGAAGAAACCACAGCTTTCCTCAGATCACAATCATCTAATCTTCATACAATTAGGACGGAGAATGTGGCGTGGTTCGGTGAAGGGTTTTAATTACACTCTCAAACAGTCTTTACACAGGACCAACAAGACCTTATTATATTAATCTGCATGATATCTGTGTTGGCTGCAGGTCCTCTGGGAGTGACCGACACATTGTTCTATCAGTAATACAGTACGTGACCAGGTTAGGCATTGAAATGGACATCTGCAGTGCACTTATCAGCAGCCCAAGTAGCAGCATATGAAAATAATTTTACATGCTAGCAAATCAATAAGCAGCCATCTGTTTTAATCCAGCCCATCAGATAAATCCTGCGTGATTTCACGGTATAGTACAGCAGAGTCGGGACTAAAACACAGCACTTCAAGGTAGAAAGGGTAAGAGAGGCTTTTGAGAACAGGCATCAAAGGGAAAGAGGGCAAACTAAAGACGGAGCAGAAAATGTGAATAGCCTGTGGGGGTTCCATAAAACTGAACAATAAAGCACACAATGATAAAAGCGTTTGAAACAACTGAACTAAAAAATACTGCGTGGCTAAAATAACACATAAAAATACACCCTTATGACAGTGAGGCTCCCGCTGGATCCTTATCAAAATTTACATACAGGTGACAAATTAAAGAACCTTTGACCTCTAGGGGCTCTGTTAGGCCGTGTTTTTTTGTTTTTGTTTTTTGCTTTGATGAAGTTCTCTTCTGATGTAAGTTATCTGGGATAAGAGTGAAAAGAGTAGAAAATACTAGTAGATATCATTCAAATTAACAGCTAAAGGACATTTTGGACAGAAGTGTTAAACAGTGCTCCATCATCATCAAAACACCAACTGATTGAAGAAAGCAGCTCCATCCTTCCAGTAGAGTCCCAGAGACATGCACAATCAATGCCAAAGCCCACTGAAGCTGCTGTGGTAGCCTAATACCTTAGTAAGACTCTTAAGTTGTTATTTATGCTTTAATTTGTCACCCATCTGTGTGTGTCTGTGATTCATATTCATCTTTATTTTTTATCATCATATGTATATTGTAATTACATACTATGTAGTAGTACTGTAACGCTTGAAGTGGGCCCTCATGTACCAATGCTACTGTTACCAAAATACAATTACTGTACACAGTTTCCCAGTAGCCTGTTGTGCAAACTTCAGTCACTAATCCAGACTGACCTGGATTTGACAGCTAATAAAAACTTTTTTTTTTTCCAACAATACAGTTTTACAGGTTAGCTGAACAAATACTACATTTCAACAACAAACAAAGTCCATCTATACATTTTTTCAGCCACTGGTTTGCGAGGATGTAGTGGTTTTCATTAAAAAAAAATCTTTTAAACAAAAGCAAATAGTTAATAAGTTTCCACTTGGAGGAAAAACTGTTAATGCCACCATTACTAGCTTGTCTATGAAATTTACTGTTTACGTTCTGCTCTTTTGACAATATAGGGGATACGGTTAGCTGAACGTTGAATTAGAAGATCGTCACCACTTTCACCAATATTTAGCAAGTCCCAGCAGCCAGTTAGCTAAAGTTAGCTTTAAAACTTAAACCAAGAAAACAGCTAGTAAGGCAGATTACTTCAGTCTTTACCTCAGTCTTTACTTCAGTCTTTACTTCAGTCTTTAAGCTAAGCCAACTGTCTGCTGGAGGTAACTGAATATTTGCAAAACAAAACTGTGATTGATTTTGGCAAATAAATAATTTAAATGTTAAACTACTCCTGTTAGCTGACACTGAATCTCTATCGGGGAGTTTCCAAATTGACAAGTCATTTAAAAGATTGTCTTTAAATGCTATGCTAAGTCAAGTGTTGCACACCAGACAAATCTAACATTGCCACAGCTGTTGGCACATTTAAACTAAAATCACCATCAAAGTGTCAAGTGAAAGTGAGGAGGAAGTGGCATTTGGCATATTGTATACATTACCTACTTGTGCATTTACACAATGTTCTTCAGAGCTACAGGTCAATAAGTCAACAACTATGACACTTGGACCTCGGTAACATGACATATTCTAGACTATATCACATAAGGTCTGAGTTTCCATGTTAATTTGGGCCAGGAAAATGTGGCTCGTGTTGGTTCTAAAACTTGGACGAGTTAAAGGACAGACCATTATACATGTCAACCCTGAGCCGGGCCCAGTCAGTCATCCTCTGGGTGGAGCTTTTCTCTCGGGTGAGGATACGAGCAGCCTTGTTCAGCTTTTCCTCGTTCCTCTCTAGGTAACGGATGCCCTCAGCCTGCAGCATGTTGAGCTTCTCTTGACGGTTCTCGTCTAAGGAGATATCTTCACTCATGTAGGGGTTGAAACGGAAGTAAGCGTCTGGGGGAAGGAAGGCATCAAGCATGGCGTGAACCTCTAGAGGGAGAAAGGAGTAAGAGTGAGGTCATACATCCATCTATCCATCCCTTTTCTTCCGCTTATCCAATTTAGGGTCGTGGGTGGGGGCATACAAGAGAAAAAAAATTAAAAACATACAATTAACTTTCTAATAGTCCCAACATGTGCAAACATTCAAAGACTGTGTTAAGAGGGGCTAGCAAAGTCAAACCTTGTCTGTCAGCACTGTTCCAGCATTACAAGTGTCACTGAGTAAGCGCTTAGGGCTAGAGTGTGAGGTAATACCAAGTGAAAATGTCTGGCCTGTCTATCATGGTTGTTTTCATCTGACTTGCATGAGCAGCTTAAAATCAACAATGTAAAAATGCAAACAAACAGGGAGCGGGTAACAAAACAAGCCTGAAAGATCCAAAAAGGTAACAGTTTTTTTTTCTTATTTTTTGTTTTTTGTCTGTGTTCCCACAGTATTAAAACTAGCTGTCTCTAAGGCTCAACAAAACCCTACAAGGAGTAACCTATCTGGAGGTTATTTGGAGAGTCAGTCAATGTTAGATTATTGCATGCTGAAAAGTTACACACTGAAGAGTTGGAGTGAGATAAGTGAAACTGCAAAAATCCTGAGACGAGACCAGTTTACTAATAAGAGATAATGTGTGTGGTTAACTCAGAGATTAAATTTGTTTTGCGTTCCTATAATAAATCACTCGGTTTCCAACATTTCCTACTGTCAATCACAAACAGCTGAACAAGCTGGGTGCCCACTGTTAAAAACTGTTATTTTCCTTCTGCAGAAAGGATTAGTTGTTAGGTAGTGGGATGTTGTTAGTCATCTCAATTAAGTCACCTTCCCAGTGCTAGCCTGTTTTATCTTTTATCAGCTCTGCCAGGTATGGAAATCCAAATAATAACACAAAGACTCCAGGATTATTGCATTTCTGTCTCAAACTCTTTTCTGTGTCTCGCAAGACATCCATGTGTTCACCAAACAGACTGCAATGAGCCAGCATTTATTATGCAGACTCCAGGAAGCTCTAAGCATCCCTGTGCTTAAGCAAACAGGTTGCATGTACATTGCATGTACAAGGTCGTTATCAGAGGCACGGCTGTTTCGAGAAAGAACTGGCCGAAGGTCATTTTTCCAAAATACATCCAAATATATTTAAAGAGCAACAGTCTCCATCTTTGTCTCTGAAACCCTATTAGATCAGTCTTATCTGTCTACAACAACAAACTGCTAAGCTTGATACACCAAAGACAGAGTGGGAGGCTTGTGAACACTAGGCTTTTGAAAAAGAGGAAATCTGTGATAAACACTCTTTCTAATCTGCTGTTTCTAAATGACAAAGCCCGTTGGAGAGCCGGGAAGGGATTAATCCCAAAATACAGGACGAACAAGTGCAGAGAAGCATCTAGGTCACACACTGCACCACAGTAGCAACAGGGAGGGGAACGAGCCAAATTTAGGCACAGCAGAAGTGCCCATGTCTAGAGGTGATAAGGAGACGAAGAGGCTGCCACTACAAAGGGCCACAGTGGGATTTATCTAGAACGAAGTCAACTTGTGGTGCAGTATTTTCTGCAATGATAACATCAAAATCCCATTCTTTCCCTTAGAAAAGAAACAGAAATGGGGAGTCTTTGCAAATTATCATTACAGCGTGCATTAATTTAATCTTCGTGTGTCGAGAAAATACCATCAACATACCTGAAACAACACCACAAACAAAGGCAGATCAGTTGCATGGTAGCTTTTTATATTTCACCCATTTTTATACTGTCTGACTTATTCCTGCCTGTCATGGCAAGTTTCAGCTTTTCACCACTTCTTCTTCTTCTTGATACAACCGTGCTTTAGAATCTGGTAGTACATTTAGTGTCTGCCAGAGCTGTGAAACACTGGGGAAAAAAAAAAAAAAAAAAAAAAAATCACTTCTAAAAACACAAGGCATCTTTAACATTTTGCGGTGCACCCTTACCCTCAGTGTCTGTGGCACTGCTGATGACATTGGTGAGTTTTGTTTTGAGGCTTGTATATGCAGTGCTGCTTTTGCCGGGAGCTTCAAAGTGACCCGTGCCGAGGGAGACCACACACTCCAGAGGCGTGTTAGGCCACAAACACTGACACTCATGTATAGCAAGTGCTGTGGGGTTGTTAATCAGCAGACCTCCATCCTGTGGAAAAAAAAAAAAGTGGTGTTACAGAACCCAGTTGAAGGCTGTGTATGGCATTTTATGCAAAGACCAAAGTCAGCAAAACCAATTAATTGGGGTTTGAAACCTTTCATGGATTTTAACAGTCAATAGATGAAATTTTAGAAGAACATCTGACAAAATGAAAAGAAAAGAAAAAAACCCCCCAAAAAAACAAAAAAAAAACCAACATGTAGCGCCAGTGCTGCTTGTGCATCTATTTAACAAAGAGCCCCCCATTTCCCCTTCCCTCACAGTTTCAGTTAGACTTGCTTTGATATCGAACAACCGCCCAGGAGTGCTTTTGCTTTGGATCCATATTGTACCCAAGGCAGTGGGGGGAGTAACTGGAGAGGCTGTGGGATTGTTGAATAGGCATGAGGCTGAGAGGCCGCGGGGCTGGCACCAGGATCAAACACACAGGGGCCAGTCCTCATTAAGGAGGCCAGGCTGGGGGGTGGGAGCCGCAGGGCCACAAATGTCTAGGGATACACTAGAGCGAATAGTGCTTGTTTATAAGACTGTGTGTACACACATGTTTGATTGAGAGCACATGCTCGCTTAGAGTCAATGCATATTACGTGTGTGTTTCTGATGGTGCATGGCACATGTATTCACAGACACACACAGAGCGTTGGAGAGAAAACACCTTGTTTGTATAAATTTATGAGATCACAGAGTGTGATGTGGAAAACTGTACCATCCATCCAAAATACAACTGAAAATGGCTCTGGCTATTGTCGTTGGACTGGAGGCACAGCTCCCATTAAAGCTGAAAAACGTAATATAGCAGTTCTCTATGAAAACTGCTAAAGAGAATTGATTTGGTATTAGATACCAGTTAAACAAGCTTAAGGGTCTACGGACACACTTGCAGCTCTGTTATGATTGAGTTCCTTGAGTTAACTGCCGCTGTCAGCACGCTAACATGCTCATAAAAATCAGTGCTGACGGAATTTTAGATTAAGCATGTTTACGGTCTGTGTATGATCAGTTCATTCTTTCATTTATTTCTGCAAAACAAAAACCAAAAAAAATGAAAACACACATTTTCCATCAAAATGGAAAAACAAAAAACAAGCCAGTGAGACATTTTAATGATTTCTGAGGAGAATCAGAGGTTATGATTGATCTGCTCAGTTTGGACAAACAGCTTGTAGCCTGTGTATTAATCATAGAGGCATTCATTGACCACAAATATCCCCAGTTACAGGCTGCAGCCAGTGTTGTGATAATGAATCAACTAGAGAAATAACCTCTGGGTTTATTGTTGTAGAAAAAGTTAACCCATATTCACCAGAAGGTGGAATCACAGAGTAAGGTGGGGATCATGGATAGCTGCAGACACCACAGATCAGCAGTCACTCCTGTTCTAACCAATTTCAACTCTGCTTGCAGTCTGCCTAAAGGACGCATACAGAGTTGTTTCATTGTAGTGTAGTGTCCCGTGGATGTGTCCACACAGCCACAAAAAACTTTGTAGACATGTTACTGTCTGCACGGAGCCTGTGCTCATCGTCTGACGATAAAATTTACATCACTTGTTCCCAAGCGGACTCTTGCATACTCAGAAAAAACTATAACACTTGCTGAACTCACATTATATTACTATCACAGTAAGTGAGCCATAATAACTGTTGCCTCATGATTATTACAATACTTTATAAATTGCAAGACGATAATGAATGATGCTATCAATATCTGTGTGACTTAAAAAAATTCCCCTATAGTGTAATTGCAAAAAGCAGGAATTATTTATGGTATTTATTTACCATACTGTGGTGTCTGTGTGTGAACTGTTACACTTAATTAATGCTTTGCTTTACACCATTTTCCCCTGTGAGTTTCTTCTTGTTCCACCAGACTTTAGTTCACTTTATCTTCATTCAGTTAATAACACCATGCGTAGGCATGAAGTAGTGACTCTGCTAAATCAGACTGGGGAAGGAATTCATTTAGAGTGTCTACATGATTCAATAAAATATCTTCATTCTGCATTAATGTACTGAGCCTATTGCAAGAGGAAGTGATACAATATATTGTCGATATTTTTTTTCTATCCCTAGTGTTCACTAGCTTACACAAAAAACAAAGATCACTGATAGACATATATTTAGTTTTGCTGGAATTTGTTCATAAACCAAAGGAGTGGACTAGCACCATACCAATAAGTAGATCAAGAGAAAATTGATTGTAATTTCATAATGTATGGATAGATTTGAATAGCTTTAAAGAAAGAACGCTAAAATTCTTACGTAGTTTTTTTTTCCCCATACTTTTCTGCGATATTAAACTAAACTTCTTAAGGTTTTTAACAGCTGTCTGGACAACATAAGACTTCTGAAGACATCACCTCAGATATTTTATATACCTATGACTAATCAAATAATTGAGAAAATGTGACACATGAAAAAATTCTGATCTCATGATGGCACCATATCAAAAGTGACTGGGCGTTGGCAGATTTCACACCAGTGAAAACACTGACTTGCTTTGGTGCAACATGAGAAGTCCAGGCATCATCAAAGTCAGACTTCTTAGAATTGTTAAGATATTTCATTTAATAACACAAATATTGCTTTCATGGTAGCATGAAAGCAAAAGTCAAGGAGTGACTAGGAGTCTGAAGACCATTAATGACAGGATAACCTGTACAGTAGTTCTCTATGGACCTTAGGAGTGGAGTGATAGACATGCATTTAAGCTACTGCAGTGGCTAAAAATTCATTAATGTGAAAAATTACAAAGGCACATGTCTCAGGTGCAAGAGTCACTGTATCATAGAGGAGTTGAATGGAGGAATCTGTTATGATAATGTACTATATGAATCATTCCTAAATTAACCTTAAAGTTAGTTACTGAGATAATTTCTTGCTAGAGCCAGAGCCTCAGAGAGCACCCATTTAACTGGCTGAGATGGAAGTCACACAAAGACGGCTTCACTTTGTCACAAAGCATAGAAGAACTGCTGAGGTAGCCGTTTGTCCAAAGCACATCATTATGCACCAGTAGGTTGTCTGGCAGACCAAGAAATGAATCAGAGAAAAAAGGAGGAAAATGCCTGGATTGGATGTGCCCGTAATAGAGACTTAGAGGGACTTGCTGCAGTGGGCACCAGACGAACCCAGCTGGTAACAAAACAACTAAGCAGTTTTCTTATCACTCACCCCACTGTGAGAGGCTCCATTTTCTGAACTCTGTGGCAATTATGGCAACAGTCTGGGTCCAGTTATGGGGTCTTTGTGCTTAATAGCTGGGGGCAAGTTTCATAGGCACAGTGGTCTTGCTTGCACACAGTGCCAAGGCATATAACTTTAGAAGCAGACTGCAATGGTTGTGTGAGCGAGGAACTGAATGCTTTAACTTGTCTAGATTTCAGTGCACCTGCTTGAGAAGCCCAGAGTGGGTGAAAATGGTCAAGGCCTTTATGGAAAATCTGGGTTTTTTTCTTTTTTTTTTTTTTAACATAAAAAAGAGCTGTTGTGCCACTGAAAGACTGCTACGTTTTCTTTCTGTGTCGCATTCATTTTTTGATAGTATAAGCAGTTGAGTAGATTTTGAAGATTTGTATAATCATCTTTTTACACAGGTGTCTAGACAAAAACAGCATAGCTACAGTGAAAACAGTGGTAGATGCTGAAGGTATACTGGTAGCACCCCGCCTTTTCAAAAGGTGCACTATTAAAGATTATTACTGAAAAAAGTTTCAAATATTAAAAAAATAATTGAAACTATTAAAAGAATGCTAAGAATAAACAGATGTGACTTTATATTAATAGACACCTATGTATTGTGTTGTGGAAATATCTACTGAAGTTAGCAAAGCAGCTACTGCCGGGCTGTATCCTAAAGTAATACTACTTTGTACCTCAAGACATTATGCTGAGTCCATCTGTCCAACACCAGAAGAAGAAGCAAACCTGCCTAGAGATCGTATTGTTATTTTAAACATTCTACTATCTTGACCTCTTGTCAGGCAGTTAAGGACAGGAAGTCAATAAATTAAATGGTAAAAGCTACAACTGGAAGACAAGCCAGCCATCTAGGGTTTGATTTTAGCCTGGCAGTGCTTGCTGTACTTATGCTTCCTGAAATGCTGCTTATCCTACACAGTTTGCAAGCCGAGAATGCATAGCTTCTTCAGCCAATCATCATGGGGGTTGGTTGCTGGATTATTTTAATGTGGTAGCAGGGTCTGGCAATGGCAGACATAAATTGTAGTTGCTTTGATAGTAGTGTGTCATAAACATTTAAGAAAGTTGGACTACAAAACAAAACTAGCACTACTTAAGATTTGAAGCCATTGTTGCATGCTATTGCAAAGCGACAGCGACTCCTGATAGAGTAAGACACTGTATGTACTCTCTTTTTACTGAAGTCCAACCGATATAGTATTTTTTAAGACCAATACCGATATTTGGTGATTTAAAAAAGCAGATATTCCAATGTATCGGACAATATTTTTTTCTTTCAGACACACAGAACAATTTTCCCTAACAGTTACACGTACTTATTTATTTACTCGTTTACGCTCTCCCCGACTCTGCTCGGATCAGATGGTTGTTGTGATCGTCACGTTCCAAACACGTGTTGCCAACAGTGAAGTCGCAGAGTGCCCTCTGGTGGACAAACTATGCAACATCAACACTCATAACATGGTTGAAGGGTGAAGGGTCTCTTCTTTACCTTTTTAATATTCATTTATTGGCTGTTACAAATGCCAATACTCTGGCTCTACTTTTTTACTGAGATATTGTTACTTGGGCCAGTGCCACATTCTCACATGGACTGGCATGGATTTGAGACCAGAGCATATTTGGATGAGGAGTTAAGTTGAAACAATGATCCACTTGGGACAAACTGCAAATGAGTCTGCATACAAAATGGCCCCACTCAATCTGTCTGTCAAACATGGAGCATGATGCGAGGTAAAGGTCACTTCCATTTACAAGGATTTAGAGCTGTAATGCTGCTTATACTCAAAATGACTCAATCTCGCTGTAAAGAGAAATCCCATGTGTCAACAGACAAATGTCCTCAGAGAGTACACCCCTGTCAGTTGTGACCATCTGACCGAGGTTTAACCCCTCTGAGGTTAAAATTTCCATCAGATAGAGAGAAATGCCAACTTTGAATTCTGTCTTCCTGAAAGGCTTAATGATTTCCTGTGACAGTGTTTCTTGATTCGGGTAGTATCCGTTAGTTAATACTCCGGGGGATCAGAGCCCGTTTGGCCTCACCTTTGCCCTACAGGTTCTAATGGCTGATTCACAAATAAGCTCATCATTTCTATATATGCAAATATAGCAAATTTTCAACTATTATAACACCTAAGGAAGCTTTTTTTTTTTTTTTTAAATCAACTGGCTTTAAAATGATGCTGTTCTTACAGTATATTCTGAAAGAAAACTTCTCTGAGGATACAAGCCATGAGAAATGAACAATACCGAGACTTGCATGATATATTTACATTGCTGCTTAAAAATTTCTCCACTGTCATTAACTTTTAGGAGCTTATCTTCATTGTGTCAGTTTAAGCTGCATTAGAGGGGGAGAGCTGATTTGAATAGCAAAGAGGCGCTATCGTGAGAATCACTAAAAGTCATTTCATGCCCCAATGTATGTCAGCTCCCATTAGCTGGGACAGCAAACTTCATCCTCTTCATTCAGCCTGTGCGCCTCTGCATCTCTCTCCCTCTCTAACCCGTGGGTAAACCTTCAATGCTCATTTGTGCTAGGGTCATTATGAACGACCACAACACAGAAAAGAAGAGAGCGCTGGCTTAAATCTAAATGAGGTGAACCTTTGAAATACAGCCTGGTGTAGCATTCAAATCTCAGCTCCAGGGAGAAGCTTTACTCATTACACTTTTTTCTTTGGCTCCTCTGACAGGGATGGACTGAGGAGCACTAAGCTCTGTAGTGATTTGTTATGACGCTCTGCCAATGAGGCTCCCTTCTCTCAAATGACTAATTAGGGAAGAATTACATAAGTCATGGACATCCGATTATGTCTGTCACAATACCAGACTGTTTTCCAGAGATGGTCGTTCACTTGATAAGCAGATAATTAGGCCGCTATAAAAAAAAAATAAAAATAACCATGAATCTTCAAAATCAATTCATGCCGTTAGCACACAAAATGAAGCTATCCCAGTCACTCTGTATGTAATCAGAAAAATAAATCTGCTCATTGAGTAAAATGAATTGCCTCAATAGCTTCCAACCCACATGGATGGATGAGACTGAGAATGGTGTGAGCACTCTTAAATGGTGGCCAGGTCAAGTCAGAGGTCTTCATGCCATATTAAGTGATCACATGGACTTGTTCTCCACTTGGCCTTATAGCTTTATGGGCCCCTCAGGTCAAATCATCTTCCTGGGCTATAAACAGAAGAAGGACTCATCTGCAAGAATGCCAGCTTTGCCCCAGGCAGCCAAAGCAATTGAGATATACTGTGGACAGTTACCTTTTCCCATACATTTGGTGAATACATGACCACACATGAACACCCAATATTGAAACAATGAATCATCCCTGCTGACCGTAGCTACTGAGATTAAACTGTGACAATTCATGAAGTGATATAAATGGTTGCAGAAACCCTCATCCATATTTACTCAGCCTAAAGTCGCTCCAGGCGTACATATTATGTACATATTTGACAACTTCATATTAAAAAGCATTATTTCAAAACTCATCTACTGGACAATTTAAACCAAATTCCCCTGCTGTTCTGCTAAGGGGATGATTGAAGATACACCTTCATGACAATATAGTGCAATGCGAGGTTTAAAGCTGTGATTAATTTCAAGGAATCTCATCTGGAGGCACTGCAGTAAGAAGTCATCGGAATGTGATGTGCAAGTGTAAAAAGGCAAGGGAGGAAGATTTCCTAAAGCTTTCACACAGCAGTCAGTCAACATAACAAGTGGACCGGCCTAATCCTCAAACAAGTGTGCCAGCGCAATCAAGTGTTTGTGCATGTGAGAAAACGTGTCCAACAGAACAAAAAAAAAAAAAAAAGGAGTTAGTTGAGTAGA
>VUQI01061017.1:71822-106311 GCA_015106735.1 Paratilapia polleni
CCTTGACTGCAACACCACGAGTCTCTGGAAACTCCAAGAGATGGTAACTTAGGTCCTCCACCCTGTTGATATAGACCTTTACGTCTGATGCCCTGTGGAGAGCCTGGACCAGAGCCCGAGTTCGATTGTCCACACTCACCCTTGCAATAATCTGGAACACACACACACACACACACCAATAAATACATAAATAAATACAACCAGTGAAGGCTTACTTTTAAGCATTAGATGGGATCTTCTTTGTGTGGCTCATTTAACATATAACTACCCTTTTCATGCATGATATGACACCATAATTAAAAAAATGTTCATAATTGGTTCATTTATTTCCTTTGCAACCACTTAAGAGTTGGCTGAGAAAACCCAATTAACACTTACAAGTACTGTGTGTAATATAATACTTAAATTCCTCACTAGGCAGATACAATGTTGTTGTTAGCTTGTTACACTTAGCCCTGTTTTGAAAAGCTATACATCTTCAGACAGCATTTTGTAATTAATTAATTCATTTAACCACCATCTCAAAGAAAACTGGGTTATGAAAATAAAGTTCTTGACCTGAAACTGGACATACATACAAATGCACTCTTGTTAGTGAAAAAGGCATTGACAAACACACAGCAAATATCATACATATTTTTAATGTAAATAATATATACTGTCTTATATTATATAATATTACGTATTATATAAGACAATGTATATTACATTCATTTAAGTCAGTCCAGCATTGTCAGAAACTGGATGACAGACTTGCTTATGTCTCCACTACATAAAGGCCTCAGTAGACCTATATAGCACACACTCTCTGTGGCCCTATAACTCCACAAGGGGGTTATTTTTGAATATATATTCCCAGAACTCCCAGAACAGCATGTCAGCACCCTGCCAATAGACATATAGAGTAGCAAGGGTGCTAGTCAGAGTTTGGACTGTAGACACCCTGCTATAATATACTATACTGGAACAATCTAATAGGGGTACCATGTTTCACTCAAACACAGACAAAGACCTTAACCCACATTGGAAGAATGTAGGGCTATAGAGAAAATGCTTATAAGGAGCAGAATGAAAGTGAAAAATCCCATGGCATGCCTGTAGGATACTCAAGGAACTTGCTATTAAAAATATATGGCTTACTGCACAAGGAAAGATTTATGAACAAAATATTGCTTTGCTGTAGACCTACCTTTTCCCTTTGGATTAGAAGTTTCTTGGCTTTCTCCTCTGCAGCCTTCTGCTCTTTACTAACCTCACTCTGTTTTACTAATACATCCTCAGATTTCTTTTCCTCCAATACAGCACTCTTGGACTCTCCTGTCCTGAACTTAGGAACAAGGGGTGCAATGTAGTTCCCAACAAATGCTTGCACAGTAGGAGCTGAGTAGGACAGGTACTGTCCTAAACCCCTCTTCGGGGAAGGTGGGGTAACTGGGGAAGCAGAGTCTGTTTTATCAGACACAGGTATGAGGTCTGAGGTTTGTTGATCCTGAGAGGAAGTGGAGGAGCTGTCAAGATGCTCCCCTTTTTTGTCCTGAGTTTTTGTACTGCTACCAAAGTATGAGTTGACGTGATTAGCTACATAGGTGTAAGTCTCACCTAGGCTGACTGAAAAGGTGCTCGGATGGAAAAGTGCTGTGGATTGTTTGGACGTTGTGCTCTTGCTCTCCACATCATTCAGTGAAGACTGAAGCTCCTCTTGCTTCCTGGCACAAGTAGCTTTGACAGCGGGAGCAACACGTCTCAGTCTTTTCTCCTTCGGTTCATGTACAGTTGGGACTGTGGAAGTGACAGTCTCTTGAGTAGAACTGTGAGGGTGAGGGCAGGTAGTGGCACTTGTATCAAATGTGGCAGAAGTGGAAATGGACGGACTGGCAGAAGATATCTGAGTGACAGGTTTATGTGCAGTAGATGCAGAAGGGAGAGCAGCATTAGTGGGATCATGAGTGGATGTGATGGCATTCTCATTAGCTTTGGGCGTTGTCTCAACACTGGCATTTTTTGTAGCCTTTAACACATTAGGTTTGAGCTTGGAGATCTTTGACAAAAGATCTGTATGCGTCCCACTCACAGCTTTAGAAACTGTGTCCAGTGTGCTCCTGACACGAGACATGTGTTGGCTCAGACCAGCAGACCACTTTGAAGCCGAAGTGTACAGGGTGCTGGTGTGGAGGCCGAGCCGATGTCTAACTTGGTTGGCTTTACAGATCCATCCCTTGCGGCCCTTGGTCCTCAGGTGGTGAATATGCCTCCAGCTGAGATAGCATGCCTTATAGGAAACAGGTTGCTGTACATGACTCCTACAGTGAAAGGTACCAGACAAAGGCAGTGATGCTGCTGACTTGCGAGCATGTGATTGCCACATAACAAATGCTCTACTTATTTTCACCCAGGTATTTGGAGCCCATCTGTGATCCATATTCTTTCCAGCCACGAGGATTCAACCCATCCAAAGAAATATTAAGAGTACACCCGTGCTTTCCCCTTTCATTAACCTGGTAATGAACAACAAAAAATAATGTTTACATCCCCACTCACACACATACACCCAATATATGGAAATACTGCACAGAATTAATATACACAGAGCTTAATGTTATATTATTCATATTATTTTATCATTTACTGTTTATAGTAAATTCTGACGTTTTTGGTATATTGTTTAATTAAACTTTCATGCCTATCCATAAAGCCCTTTGGAATGAATTGATAAAAACACAAAAACAAAGACAAAGATTTTTAAAAATGACACGACAGAAAAATACTAAAAAAAATAAGAGTGCTCCTTAAGCTGGTGCTTGAGTATTATTCAGTTTCTCACAAGAATCGTTTTTCAGTAACCATCACAGCTGAGAGGGAAACAGCTTAACTTCTATGTGAACATCAGCGACTAGCTAACAGAGTACCGCTAAAACGCTAGCATTCATAAAGGCCGCACACAACACAACCAGACATACCAGTCCTTTGTTTTGCTGTTTCAAGAACGCCTGGAATAATTTAATCCTTCCACTAAATGGCTACCCTTCGTTAACGATAACATAAAAGTAAAACACCTTACAGCAGCGTAATAGGTCACTCGACCCGATGCCTAATTTCCAGAATGACATGACATCAACAGTCGAAGGAACAACAATAGTCACGTGATCCTCCATCTGCCCTGCAATTGGCTGTCTATCCCTTGGACCTTTAAATGGAATCTGTTGATTGGTTGAGGACATTCTCCCCACCACTGACGGCTGCAGGGATGACACTTGTTATAGTACCCGGCGTATGCCGAACTTCTCCAAGGTAGGCGGAGTCAACACTTAATATAAAGAAATTGTCCCCACGCGTATTTAACAAAATCGGGATTTGCTCTTCAAAAATGAAACGCTACAGGTACACTAAGAGAGAGGTTACCCAAAGATTTAAATCACATAAATAGCAAAAAGAGTTTAAAATGTTGCCTCGAAAATAAATACAACCGATTGTGCACATTATAATAGTTATAGTAAGTATAGTAACAACTAAATGCCAGTGGCTACAACACTCACAACCCTAACCAGGGACAGTTTAAGAAGGAATATTAATGGTATTCACCAACAGAGGGCAGACAAGCTAGAATTCGTCAGGTCTGGTTAAGAGAACCCGTAAAACTAGCGAAGAAGACATGGAAATTGTCCTGTTTCACACTACTCGTCTATAACACTTACTGCTAAAAACTTAACACCATAATGTTTGGCGTTGGTTAAATAGTTAACGACGACTTCTGTGTAGAAAGGAAGCAGTAGCAGTCACGACACCCAAATCGGTAAGTGATGTGAGCCTCAACGTGAGCAGACTGTGATGGGAACCACTAGCTTGTGTTAGCCAAGGTATGCTAATATTAAGAGAGGTTGGTGTCGTTTAAAAACGTAAAACATCGTCGTTTTAGCAGCAGCTTATACAGGCTCTTTTCTGATAAGCAGAATTTCCTTTCCCAAATGTAGGTTAATGTCAGATATTGCGTTGGTGTTCATGCAGATCTAAAAACCTTAAACAAGACGGTGTTTCATCAGAGGTTAGGACATGTAATATTACCAATCACACCTTTCTGTGTGCCATGAAACTCACTCATTGTACTGCAGTTTTCTCTCTTGAATGACAGAGGACGCTGGAGCCATGGCAGCTGCACAGTCTGTGCTAACGTTTGCAGTGTGCATCCTCGTGATAACAGAGCTGATACTTGCCAAGAAAGACTACTATGACATACTGGGAGTGCTTAAAGGGGCCAGCGAGCGCCAGATAAAGAAGGCTTTCCACAAACTTGCAATGAAATATCACCCAGATAAGAACAAGAGCCCTGACGCTGAAGTGAGATTCA
Source organism: Paratilapia polleni (assembly GCA_015106735.1). NCBI lineage: Eukaryota > Metazoa > Chordata > Actinopteri > Cichliformes > Cichlidae > Paratilapia > Paratilapia polleni. The sequence continues at coordinate 76,165 of VUQI01061017.1, forward strand.
GGGAAATCGCTGAAGGTACAGTTGATTTGTTGTTTTTGGCATGTGATGGGGGAAATTAGTAGTTTTTTTTTTTTTTACATTTCTTGAATATTGTTATTGTAATGCAACGTTTTGTTTCACCAAAAAAACAGTCTGTTGTTTAAATTCACACATATATTTATACAAATGAGTGGGAATTTTGTGGCTCTGATATGCTGTGGGCGGCATTTTACTGGCATGGTTTAGGTCCACTTAACGGAAGGGTGACTGCAAATCAATGCAAGGTATGCAGATATCTTTATGCTATAATGAAATGCCTGTTTGGCGTGGTCTCTTTCAGGGTGACAGTGTCCTCCATAGGGCACAACAGGTCACTAAACTGTATATTACATATGAAAACTATTTGAATTATACGCTATTGCCTCTGCAGTCATATCTCAGCTCTCAACCCAACTAACCATCTCTGGGGGATATTGGGCTGACACATGAGGCGGTGTTCTCCACAATTTTAAAAGCACCAAATAAGGGAACATTTGTTTTAGAAGAATGGTGTTCCATCCCTTCAGTAGAGTTAGATAAACAATGACTAGGTTGGGATTTCCCCTGTGTAGATCCAGGTGGTTGGGTTTTCCTTTAATTTGTTACCAATGACCTATATTACAGCTTGTTTTGCCAAGGTTTTATCAGCCACACCTTTTTTAAGGTTGAGATAATAAACTTCTCTCGCATTGACTGAATCGTGTCTTTCTCTGTCTCCTTGCAGCTTATGAAACATTATCAGATGAGACCAGAAGAAGAGAGTATGATCAGTTTGGTGACACTACTGCATACTTCAATGGGGAGACGCAAGGCAGACACAGACAGGGCGCCCACCAACCTTTCGGCTTCAGTTTTGACGACATATTTAAGGACTTTGACATCTACGGCCAGAACAGGCACGCTCGACACCGAAGACACTTTGATGAACACTCCAGGTCCCACAGGGAGTCCCACAGCAGACATAAAAGACACTTTCAAGGGGGTTTTGGAGCAGGGATCATTGATGATATGTTTGATGATATTGAGAGAATGTTTAGTTTTGACAGACACACCAAACAGACTGAAAACCGGTTTCATGGTACGTCAAAACAACACTGTAGAACAGTAACACAGCGCAGAGGAAATATGGTAACCACATACACAGACTGCACTGCATCTTAGGATGCAATGTAATTCACTCAAAAAAAAAAAAAAGCCTTAAAAGCATACAACATTGTTGTATTTTTCAATTAGAAGAAAGCCAGTTGGTTCAAAATACTGTGAAATATGAACAGTGATGTTAAGCACTGACATTCAGGAATGACAGACACTGAATAAACAGGTTATTTAGCTTAGTTCTAAAATTAAATAAGCTATCTTTTTCCAAGATATTTCCTGCATATGTTCATGAACTTGTGAATGATTGTCGTAGTTTGTTTGCTTAGTGGTGAAGTAAGCTGTTTTGTCAGTATTTTTTCCTGAGCACCTTGTTTTGATAATGGAGTTTAAAAACATTATCTTGTTACGATTGTGGAAAAAAAAAACATCTTGCTCAATATTGCACAGAAATGTATGTGTCAGTAGTTCCCCTGCTACTTTTTTGTACAGGTTCTTTGTATAGGGTTTGCTATTGTAACTCTACAATCACAACTACAGGCAGAAACAATAGCAGCCAGCGGTGTTTTGCTTGCAGTTGTCAAATGAGTAGAAACAAAAACCTGTGAACCTCCACGTTGGTTTGTTTAACTTGTGTTTTTGAGTTTGTACTTGAAATAATAAAATATTCTTGTACTCTACAGTGCTGGTCACATTTTAATAAACATTCTGTGTTAATAAATCTCTGTCAGTGCAATTGAAAAGACATTGTAGATATCTGGAAAGCTGAAAATACAAGTAATAGAGGAATGCTTGTGGCTTGGATTTCAGTTGAAGTTGCCTACAGCAGTTTGGCACTTGATGCAATTAACTTCTTAATGTTCATGTTTCAAGCCTATTGCAGTTTTTAAGGCAATATTTTTTAACCGTTTTCTGGATGTAGAGTATTAAATGTAAATTTGCAATTACAGCACTTTAAAGCTAACCAAAAATCCACAGATAAAGATTTAACGCTTTATTTTAAATGTTTATTTATTAAATATTTATTTAAATGTTTGTTTATTTATTTATTGCACTGTAAATATTTTCTCTTCAGTATCTTGGCTAATTTAAAACACTTTAAAACACATCTCGTGTGATCTAAAGTTAGACGAGAGACGGAATCAGAGAGAAGAAAGTTTCCCAAATGTAAGTTTTGGCTGAGACCGTGCGCAGCAAAACAAACAAGTTTGGTCTTACTGATTTCACTGTGTGCGTCACATAAATATTTTGGTGCTCACCGTAGTTACTGTTACGTTGAGGAAAAAAATTATTATTGGTGGAATGCGGCTCACGATGTAACCGCTAGGAAATGTAGTTCGCCAAAATGCAAACACTGAGCAAGAGTCGGTTGACTAAGACTGTCGTGAACTCCAACTCCCATAATGCAACTCTTACTAACTGTCCGCGTACTTGTCCGATCCAAAGAGAAGCCACTAGCTATAGCAGTAGCTGCGGGACATTGAATGACTTTGTCCCCGTGTGCGGTAGCGTTAAGAAAGTTGTCTGTTTGACAGGTCGGGTTAAGAATCGGAGCTAATGGAGGCCCTCATACCTGTCATAAACAAACTGCAGGACGTATTTAACACTGTCGGCGCAGATATAATCCAGCTGCCGCAGATAGTTGTTGTGGGAACGCAGGTGAGAGACGTCACTTTGTTGAAGGCTAGCAAGTTAGTTAGCCTGCGTCAACTTATTGTTTTGACTCTTTATCTTGACCACAGATTTTTCTTTCAGTTTCATGCAGATGCAGTACTTACAACTGCCCAGACAAACTTAACATATACGTTCAACTGTTTTAGTTAACTACTATAGTAACTAAGCATTTGTAGCAATGTTTTGTCTGACAGTTGACAGGAATATTTGTCTACATGCATTAGCTTTCTGGTCAGTCTTCTAAAAATAAATAAATAAATAAATAAAAAATCAAATGCTTTTCTTAAAAAAAAAAAAAAAGATTTACATAAACAATCATCTATCGTTTTTATGGAAAACACGATTTACTGTCGTTTTAGTGTCAAAATATTTTCCAGTCACACATACAAATTCACAGTCTACACTAAATTTCAAATTTGTTAGTTTATGAAAAACATCCAGCTATAACCATTGCATTCCATCAAAGTTTTTATTGACAGTGCTTTAGTGAGGTTTAATGTGTTATTAGTTATATTTAATCTAGCTTTGTTAATATAAAAGTGGTAAATAAGTCATTATAAACACCTCACAGTGCACTCTAACCAAGTGCAATTCAGCAGCACCACAAACTATTACTGGCATCAAGTTAAATCAACACCTTTCCTCTATGATACAGTTTCACGCTGCCCACCTAGCTACCTTGTGTACACATTGGAGCCTAATTGGTTTAAAGTGGCAGGTTTTGTCTAACACTAATAGGATGTGACTGTCTCAGACGTATTGGCAGGTGTCTGAGAGTGTTAGTGTTTTAACCCGTTAAGACAGGATGCAACATGTGCTTGTGTTTGCTCTTTTATTGTTTGCCCTCTGCAAAGAGCTCCAATTAAGGACAGCTCTAACTGTGGTTACATTTCAAGTTTTAATAATAGCTTTTCTGTATTATGTCCATCATCTGACCTACCTATATCAGTCAAAACAACTCTAGGTTTATTGCTGCAGCTACTGCTGCTACTGAAGACAATTACCTGCCAATTTAAGAGGCATCTGCTAGCCATGTCAGGTATTTCAGTTCACACCCAGTCTCAGAGATGACTCAACGACAAACTCAATCACACATATTGCAAAGAAACACAATCCTTGTTGGTAATAATGCCACACAGTGCTTGCCTCCTGTGTGAATGAACAGTGGACACAAGTTAAAGAAGGTTTATGTTTGATCAGGGCAGAATTGTGCACTGCCAACTCTGCCCTGATACCTCCCAGACAGTCACAAAGTTCATCCTGGTTTGAAATGACTGTTTGTAGGAACCCCAAACTATGGCTGAGGAACTAAATTTAGTTTTTAGTTCCTAAATTCCTCGTTTTTAATTCTCGAGCCTTCTAAGTGCAGTACTGAAAACATGTGTTCAGTGAAAATAGCTTTTTAAAAAGTAGTGTAGTGGGACATTCATTTTCTGTTTGACCATCTGCTATTTGCCTAAAAATTTTATGGTCCAAAGTTTGGATATATATATAATGATTGCTGTGAAATTTTAGCTTCATATAGCAAGATATATTTTTTTGAAAAATTGTCAGTTGACCCACTTTCAGGCCTTTTTTTTTTGCATTTTGAAATCTGAGGCAATGTTTGAACAGGAATATCTCAAAAACTATTAAAAATATAAAAAATTCAAGTTGTCCTGTAAAGTCCCATAGTTGAGCACACACTAATGAAAAACCTCACATTGGAAAAGACAACTAGTGAAATTAAAAATGCAGTAATGTAGCATTTTCATATATATATTACAATTCTTGCATTCATTCTGGCAGTCAGCATGCTGATTGCCTGATCCCTGTTTGCCGGTGGCAGTCATGGCATTAGGGTTAGGGTTGGGTTAGGGTCTTGTATTGGACTACCGATCTACCGACTACCCATGTGGACACGGCAACTTGGCCTTGCAAGACTACTTATGTGAAATAAGCTACTAATCCCTTTTTCGTTACTCTTAATTGTTTTGCTGTATATATTTTTGTGTACGAAAATTTTTACATTGTTACTTGCTGAGTTTTTAATGCCTCTTAGTGTCCTTGAAACTTAATGTGAATTATAAGACTGCTCCAGGGCAGTAGGTCTCAGAAATAAAAAAAAAAAAAAATGCATGTATTTAACAAAATTGTTTTTTCAACTATAATTAGAGAACCATCTTGAAATTTCAGAATTTTGTTCTATTCGGATTAGACTATCTACTGATACTTTTGGTTTTGTGGTACAACTTGTCATATTTGCTCAATCCAGCATGAAAGTTGAATGAAAATAGCATTTTCTTCATTTGTGTGACTAAGAATTTCATGTTCAGCAGTATTCTACATGTTTTATTTTACATTATTGTGAAATACAACTATATACCAATCAGAAATTGTCACTAGCTGTCATTTGCAATGTGAAGTTTTTTTTATTAGTGTGTGCTCAAATATGGGACTTTACAGGATTTCTCGAATTTCTTTTCCATATTTTAGCTAGCCAATACTCAGTCATTTTTCAATGTATCTGTCCCAAATTACAGACCCTCATTTATTTTTAAGGTAAGAAAGAACAGTGAAAATTTCAGGCTTATATCTTTAATAATTTTTGAGAAATTCATGTGTACATTGTGCCTCGAATTTCAAAGTGCGAAAAAAAAGGCCTGAAAGTAGGTAGACGGACCATTTTTCAAAAGAAATCTATCTTGAATAGCATTTGATATATGAAGGTAAAATTTCACAGCAATCATATGTGTCCAAACTTTGGACCATAAAATTTTTAGGCAAATCGGAGATGGTCGAGCAGAAGGCCCACGATAATTTGAGATGGAATGACAGTAATGTCAACCTCATTTGGTGTTTCCTGGCTCAGAGTGGGCCCTTGGGGGATGATTACGCACACACGCTCTATTGGTCCACATGTAGTACAGACAGTCAGACAGAAATCTGTGAATTTTCCAAAGAAACCCTTATTTCTGACCATTTAATTAAAAATATGTTTTATGCTTGCGTAAATGAAGCCCCGATTAACCAACATTTATTACGTTCCTGGTGATTTTTGTATGACTCCAGCTAAAACCTCTTTGTGGGACACCCAAAACTCCTCTGTGCATGTAAAACCCTGTGTCAGTAAACCGTGTTTTCTGCATACTGAAAGGACAGATTTTTCTGGTCAGTGAATGAGTGATGCATACTTGAGTCTCCACATTTGGTGGTTTTGTTTATGATGAGGATGTTGTTGTTGTTGTTTTCTACAGAGCAGTGGGAAGAGTTCTGTTTTAGAGAGCCTGGTTGGCAGGGACATCCTGCCACGAGGCACTGGCATCGTCACACGCCGGCCTCTCATCCTCCAGCTAGTGCACATAGACCAAGAAGACCGCAGGAAACCCAGTGAAGAAAATGGTAACATCACTGTCTCCTCTTTTCCTTTGTCTGTAGTTGATGAATATTTTTTCTTCTTCTAACTAACTAATTAATTTGATAGGCAGCATTTTACATATTTACACATATTGTATGTGTACTGTAGCCTGTGAAATTCCGATACTTTGTTTTGCAAACTTCGGTCTATCTGGAAATGTAGCACTGAGCAGAGTTTGTCAGCTGAATGTATGTTAATGCATGACTCAGAGTGGCAGCTGGAAACATTTTTTAAGTTTAGCTGTTAGAGTTCTGCAGTATGCTTTGCCTTTAACGACCAAGTTTATAACTTGAATAAGATTTAAAGTAAAGGGAGACCCTTAAACAGATTCTTGTCTGCTTTTATATTGTTAGAACAGTTAGAATGAATTAGTATTGATGGATGGATCATGTTATTATCTTGGACTCAGAACAGATGCCACCCAGTTCACAGTGAAAGGAACAGGGAGCTGAAATGTGCCAAGATCCTGCGTGTATCGTGATGTCCTCTGGGAATGACTGCAGAGTGACTCTGCAGTAATGCAGAGTCTCATGCAGAGGCTGCAGATAGCCAAGTTAACTCTTTTGTCTCCTGTCATCTCTCTTTAACCGCAGAATCCAAGAAAAACAGACGCCTTTACAAAGGTCTCCTTTTCCCATGTTCTCTATCTTCGTGCATTTGTATATTACATAATCCCACCCCCAGCCCTAAACTCCCCACCATCCATCTCTTTTCCGTGTTCTTCCCCATCCTGCCTTGTATTTGTATAGCTTTTCCAAAGCTGCAAAACCATATGGCTTTATCTATTCATCTCATGCCCTTTTGCCCAAATAGGCTGGTGTCTGTCAGTTGAAGTTTGTAAAAGAGAATTAGCATATTCCTGTCAAAAACTAGACACTTTTGTGCTTTATTTGACATTTTTTAAAGTCATTAGTTAAATTATTTCTACTTCCCAGAAAAATAATTACAAGGTCTTCAAATACCAGCTTCCTTCAGACGAGTAACAGACCCCAACCTGTTGATTATTGCATCAAAAATAAACGTTTTTTAAAGTCTTTCTATGTTTCTGCTTTCCAGAATGCACTTTATTTTTTGCTTTAGGCTTTTATTCCACTGAGTTTATTAAAAAAAAAAAAAAAACAAAAAAAAAAAAAAAAAAAAACATCAAAAAAAAAAAAAAAAAAAAAAAAAAACTCCTCAGCTATGGATCTCTCCTCTGAGGACTTTTTCTTTTACATCCTTGCCAAGAGAAAAATCCTCCCTTGAGACATTTAACACATGGATGGTAATAATAGTAACTTTCCTCTCAAGGCCACATCTGTCACGTAATCTGTATCTGAAACATCTGTCCTCAACTTTGTATTTCTGCAGGCATCGATGGAGAGGAGTGGGGCAAATTCCTGCACACCAAAAACAAGGTGAGAAAACAGTCTCACACCACTGCTGTACTGTGTGTTAGAAGCTGAATATTTGATAAACTCAGCTGAACAAAGAAGTATATTTGTTCTTTGCCCTGTATTGACATTGATAGATGGATTGACCAGGAGGACATTTTCTTTATTTGTGGTATGGTTCAATTATCTGTCACCTGTAACAAGAACAGACACAAACTCTTTCAGCTGCTAAAAATATTTTATGGCTGCAGGGTAAATGCCCTCCAAAGATCTATTGTGTCTCTTACTGAGCTTCATTTTACAGTAGTTCCCCATGTTTGAACAAAGAAGCCCTTATGAGATGCTAATAGACTCATGACACCAAATGTGTTTTCTCAGAATTTCTTTGTAATTCTCCCTGTCGTGTACTTTTTGTCCCTCTTTGTTGTCCTTGTTGTTTGAATGTCAATAAATGCTTTTTTTAAATTGATGTTGCTCATCCTTACCATCACAAATATTCATGGTTAAACTGTCTTTTCAGATCTTTACAGACTTTGAGGAAGTCAGACAAGAAATTGAAGCAGAAACGGAAAGAATTTCTGGCAATAACAAGGTATGGTAAAAAATGAAAAGTCTGATGAAAAGTGCCAAATATGAAAGGAGAAATTGGATGAGCTTTAAATGTCCACACCAACCTGACAGAGTTGTTTTGTTTTGTTTGTTTTTTTCTAGGGAATTAGTGATGAACCCATTCACTTGAAAATCTTCTCACCACATGTTGTGAACCTCACATTAGTGGATCTTCCTGGCATTACCAAGGTAAGATAGGTATCCCTTTTGCTTCCCCAAGTCCAGACCTGTGTGATCTAAGAAGATATAATGATCCAACAGATAAATTTCATGCAGTGTGTCTGTAAGTTTTGAAAAGGTTTAAAAAGCACGAATGCTTTTTCCTTAAAAAAAAAAAAAAAAGTCCTTAAAAGCATCTGTAAGTCTTATTTCCTGCTGTATCTAAGACCAGTTTTAAATTTTATTGGAGGAACTAGGAAGCATATTGACCCATATTGTACAAGGCTGCTTTAATTGTTTGTTCATTGATTAATCTATCCATTCAGTTTCTTCTCCTTCCACTTGTAATTGGCTCCAGGTCACATTCATTGATTATTCATTGATTATACTGACAAGTGTTCTATGAATGTGCTTATATGAGTAGTTATGTAACTGCAGCCCTTAAAATTCCCACCTAGTTTTATTAATCAGTTGGGGTCATTTAAAGGAGTTAAAAATCTGAAATGTAATTTCTTAAGCTCCTGGGAAGCCCTGCTGTGATTAAAGTCTATTTGTATTTGTTAAAACAGGTACCAGTGGGAGACCAGCCCAAAGACATAGAGATCCAGATCAGAGAGCTGATTTTAAAGTACATCTCCAATCCCAATTCCATCATCTTGGCTGTGACTGCTGCCAACACAGATATGGCGACATCAGAGGCTCTCAAGGTGGCGCGTGAGGTCGACCCTGATGGTAAATGTCACCCTTCTTTTTAATCTGTCTTTACTTCTGTTGTTTTTACTTACATCAGCACATGCCTTTATTTTCATTTCTCACTCATGTTCTCTTTGCTTTTCTTGCCTCAGCAGGGGTTTTGTAACTAGGTGTGTGTGTGTGTGTTTGTTGTGTGTTTAGGTAGGAGGACGCTAGCAGTGATAACCAAGCTGGATCTGATGGATGCTGGTACAGATGCCATGGATGTCCTGATGGGCAGGGTCATTCCTGTTAAACTGGGCATTATTGGAGTAGTAAACAGGTATTGGTGCACCATTGCTTTGCATTCAGCGGTCACACAAGACAAAATTGTGCTTTTAAGACCAACACACCCTCATGTTTGTTTTTGTTTGTGCATTTTGTTAGGAGCCAGTTGGATATCAATCAGAAGAAGTCAGTGGCAGATTCTATTCGAGATGAACATGCCTTCTTACAAAAGAAGTACCCCTCCCTCGCAAATAGAAATGGAACCAAATATTTGGCTAAAACACTGAACAGGTATGAAGTTAAAATTATATTTTTATTTAAATTTGAAATATTGACTTATTTAGGCAGCACGGTGGCACGGTGGTTAGCACTGTTGCCTCACAGCAAGAAGGTCCTGAGTTTGAATCCACCATCTGGCCAGGGCCTTTCTGTGTGGAGTTTGCATGTTCTCCCCGTGTCTGCGTGGGTTCTCTCCGGGGACTCCGGCTTCCTCCCACAGTCCAAAGACATGCAGTTAGTGGGGTTAGGTTAATTGGTAATTCTAAATTGGCCGTAGGTGAAATAAATTGTGAAATAAAGGTGAAATAGGTGGTAGGTGAAACAAATTGGCCGTTCAGGTGAACGGTTGTCTGTCTCTCTGTGTTAGCCCTGCGACAGACTTTCAACTTGTCCAGGCTGTACCCTGTCTCTCGCCCTATGGCAGCTGAGATAGGCTCCAGCCCCCACCCGTGACCCTGAATAGGATAAGCGGAAGAAAATGGATGGATGACTTATTTTCTGTTTTGAGTTTTTTTTAACCCTAGTTATTTGAGTTTTACTCCCTTCCTAACAAAGTGAAACATTGCACTGACTGCGGTAGTCTGTAACAAGCCACTGTTTTCTTTAATATTACAATAGGTTACTGATGCACCACATCAGAGACTGTCTTCCTGAGCTGAAGACGAGGATCAATGTGCTGGCAGCGCAGTATCAGTCTTTACTCAACAGTTATGGTGAACCTGTCGATGATAAGAGTGCCACGTTGCTGCAGATTATCACCAAGTTTGCTGCAGAGTACTGCAACACAATAGAGGGCACGGCCAAATACATTGAGACAGCTGAACTGTGAGTTACACAACTCTGTAAACTGCATGTACTTTCTTACACCATCAAGGGGTGCTAGCATCATGCTCTCCTTAATTAAAGCACATTGTGTGTTTTCATGTGGTCACTTTAACTTTTCAGATGTGGCGGAGCGAGAATTTGTTATATATTCCATGAGACGTTTGGTCGCACATTGGAATCAGTCGATCCCCTGGGTGGTCTGACAACCATAGACGTGCTCACTGCAATCAGAAATGCAACGGTTGGTTTCTGTAACATTAATCCATTAATGTGATTGTCTTAAAAGGCACTTTTTTTTTTTTTTTTTGAAAGCTTACAATTTAATGGCCTTTGTCAGGGCCCAAGGCCAGCTTTATTTGTGCCTGAGGTTTCGTTTGAGTTGCTGGTGAAGCGGCAGATCAAGCGTCTGGAAGAGCCCAGTCTGCGCTGTGTGGAGCTGGTTCATGAGGAGATGCAGAGGATCATCCAACACTGCAGCAACTATAGCACACAGGTCAGAAACATCCTCACCAGCGACTAAAGCACAGAAGTATGCTGTAAATACACAACACTGTAACATCTCATATTCATCTTGGTGATTGTTCATCTCTGCAGGAGTTGTTGAGGTTTCCAAAGCTTCATGATGCCATAGTAGAAGTGGTCACCTCCCTTCTCAGAAAAAGACTCCCAGTCACAAATGAAATGGTCAGGACCTGCTCACGCTTATTGATTTTAAGGGAAGTTAATAGTCACACCGTAGTCTGAATAATCTGTTTTCGGAATTTATTTTCAGGTCCACAATTTGGTTGCCATTGAACTAGCCTATATCAACACCAAGCACCCCGACTTTGCTGACGCCTGTGGCCTTATGAACAATAACATAGAAGTAAGAGATTAGCTACTACTTTCATGCAGTGGAATCATCTTTGTAGATTACATTTATTTAATACAGCTTTTGTGTAATCCTCTACTGAAAAACTGTTATTTTAGTGATTTTAATTGTGAAAAAGTTCCACACTTCAGTGACAGAACACTACAAATGAGAGAAAAGTTTAATAAAACAACTAATGAAACATGTTTTCCAAGAAAGGGAGAACATTTTCTCTTCTTCCAACTGTGATGTTTGTCGAACTTTTGTTTTTGTAGGAGCAGAGACGGAATAGAATGAGAGATCTATCCTCTGCTGTTCCCAGAGACAAGGTACAGTCCATCTGTATGGGAGTCACTGCTTTCTGGTAACAGGCTTAAACTGATTTTTTTTTTTTAATGACTCTTGCACATATAGATGGATAGCTTTATTTAGTCAGGGGGAAACCAATTGTGCATGTGTTCAATATGTACACAGAGACCTACACATACACAGTATTTAAGCACATATACAAAGGTATAAAAAATAAAATGATATGCTTTCATTCTGCTTGAACTGAAGATGGGTTACTTCAAATGTCTCCCTACATTTAAATCAAGTGCACTTATTCTCTCTTACTATGTAGAAAGCTCATGCACACTGCTGCTCGTAGCTCCTGCCACTCTCCATTTTTTCTTCCTTATATGTTTTATTTAGTCCCTTAAAGGCCCTGGGGGGCGGTCTCTGTCCCCCACTGAAACTTCTGCCCTCGAGGGCGATGCCACTAAGGTGTGTGCTGTTCGTTCACTGCCTGTGTCTACATCTGCTCACCCACAGACCTTTTTTGATTCCTCTAAAATGACCCAAGCCCCGTTTTCAGCATTTGGCTGGGCCTTCAGTTTCCTGCAAGGGCTGGAGGGGCAGTTTTTACTTACCTGAACTTTCACCCTTACTCTTTAATTTGCATCTAACCCTATTTTCTGCATGTTGGTTGTACTGCAGAAATGAAGAAACCTTATTAGCACTGGTAAGGTGGATGATATGGACAAAGTCTTTGTAATTTTATAATATATTTACTGAAAAAAATCATATAAAGATGTGTTTTTGGTAAATCTGGCACATTTCAAATTTTATATCGTAAAATAGCTTCAGGTCAAAAAGTCTCTCTTGTATCATGATCAACAGTATATCATTGTTTCACCCACTCATAATCCTTGTATATGTAATTTATGCACACTGTCTGTCAGTGTTATGCACAAGTTCCCCTTGCTTGCTCAGTTCTGAGTCAGAAAAATGAACACTAGCCTGGATGAACTTCTTTGAAGTGAAGTCAAAGAAGGCCGGTGGCATGCTAATATTTGAAACCATTTTGAAAATTATCAGGAAATTCCTTCTGGATGTGCACTGTTCTTGTAAGGTTTGATCACCCTTGATGATTTTACTTATTTTCTCTACCTCTTACGCATATGACACACATTAAGTCCTTGCCGGCATTTGAGTATTTATCCCTGACAGATCTTCACCCCTTGTTTCTCTCCCCCCTGTAGGCAGCAGCCAGTGGCTCTCAGGGCTTGTCTGTCAGTGACCAGACAGACAGTGGGACTGGCAACTGGAGGGGCATGTTGAGGAAGGGCGAGGAGGGTCCAATTGGTGACAGGGCCGTGCCCCAGCCCCCTACCTCTTCAAGCCCCCAGAAGGGCCATGCTGTCAACCTATTAGATGTGGTGGGTACTCTGCATTTGCATAAAGGTTAAAAAGTTCAGTTATTGCTCGATAGCAATGCATCATATGGAAGAAAAGAGAGTAAAATGTTTGAATATGTTGGCCATTTCACCTGTGCTGTAGATGTACTGTAAGTGCACTAATGCACTGAATAGTTTTATTGTTATTTTGACCCTTGTGTGTGTTGGAATTTCTCTCATTTCATTCAATTTAGCCCATTAACAAGCAGATTTGGTGCCTTTTCGTTGCCAGCCTGTTCCAGTATCAAGGAGGTTGTCTGCTCGGGAGCAGAGGGACTGTGAGGTGATAGAGAGACTCATCAAGTCATATTTCCTGATTGTTCGGAAGAACATCCAAGACAGGTAAACATGTACTGTTGTTTTTTCATTTACTATAGTGTAAATGTTAACATTATTAATCCTTCCTTATGTGTTTTACTGTGTTTGGCCTCAGTGTACCGAAGGCAGTGATGCACTTCCTGGTGAACTACGTGAAGGACTGCCTGCAGAGTGAGCTGGTGGGTCAGTTATACAAGACGACCCTGCTGAACGACCTGCTGACGGAGTCCGAGGACATGGCTCAGAGACGCAACGAGGCTGCTGACATGCTCAAGGTGACACATTCATTACATGTCACTATGGATAGCAGAAACATGAGCCAGTGTCAACCATACACAGTTCATTGAATTTATACTTTATACAATAAATGTAATATAAAACTTTATAACCTTTTTTAATAGCTTTTAATGCACACATAGGGATCTACTGTTTTTTGACAGACTTGCAACTACACCTCAGTAACCAAAGTGTCAGATGTAGAAACCGTGTACCCCAGTATGATCCCAAAATATGAGAATATGTGAATAGGGTATTAATATAACAGTTACTGGATTTATATTCCTCTTATCCTCCCTGTGTCTAGGCGTTGCAGAAAGCCAGCCAGGTCATAGCAGAGATCAGAGAAACCCACCTGTGGTGAGGACGACCTCCTCTCTTCAGCAAGCTCTCGTCATCCCTGTTGGACCCTCGTCGTCTTCATGTGGACCACCCCCCCCCCCAACGTTCGAGTCGTGCAGCAGCTCAGGCTGTAGAGGCAACTCGAAAATGCACTGGTGTGGATATGGAACCATAGTTTTAATGTACAGCAAGGACTTATGGATTTAATCAGGGGAAGTTCATTCACCTGTCCCTCACTGTCAGCATCACACATACTTCTGTCCTAGATTATTATATTTTTCTTAATGTAAGTAAAACAGTACATAAATATTATTATGCATCACCACTATGTGGAGCCTTGCTGAGGAATGTCTGCTCTAATTGTAGATTTTGATTAAAGCTATAAATGAAAACTTGTGACACTGTATGTATATGCTCTCTTTATTAGATTTTGACAAAGTAATGTGTCTGCTGCTGGATTTTCCAAAGAAATGCACTTATTTTTTTATTGTGAACATACCCTACCATTTCTAAACATTATTATTTCCTCTTAATAACAGTATTATTTTTAGATGGACACAGAACAATCCAAAACTAGACACATTTGTCGCTTTCCTCTTTGAATTTTTGTGTAAGGTTATCATATTGGACAGATTTACACAGAAACGCTCTTTATAGTTTGCAGAAAGGCAACAGGGTCGTTTTAACGACTTATTTATACTTTTATGATCACCGTAATTGACATGTAACCCTACACAACAGAACATTGAACACATGCACAATAGACACCAGGGTCCATTGCTGGTTTCACCGTCTGCCTGGACTCTGTCTCGCAGCAGCTTTACCTCAGCCGGCCGCTCATCTTGCCTTTGCCACGACCTTTGGCACTGAAAGGATTCAGAATACCAGAGATTTTATTAATAATGGATATCATTCAGTTTCATTAATTAGCAATTCAACATATCAATGCACAGGGTACAGATGATTAAAGACAGAAATCTGAACCAAACTGCACTGTGTTAGTCACATGAGAGACAATAATGTGGAAATAATCAAATCAGTAGTGTTTCAGAGAGAGCTGTGCCTAAATCTACAGTCTGTGTCATACTGTATGTTTTAGCACATAGTGCAAATAAATCACTGTGGTCTCTGATCCATCTTCTGACTGTGAGTGACGAAATGTGAAATTTGTCTTTTACAAAGGTGTGAAAAGACCCAATATAAGCTCCAGGTTGGTTGTATCCCAAGACAAGAAATAACATTAGAAAGCAATCAAAATGAAGATGAGCCCAGCCCTGAGTTTTAATTGTAGTCAAAAGATCTAACCCGGGGAGCTGTGTACTTACCTCTGGTGATCCTGAACACGAGCAAGAAGCAGGTTGATCTGCAAACGTACATAAACATTGCTAAGCATTTTAAAGAACAAAGATTTATATGCACATACACAAAAGGTTTTAACGTGAATCTCAAAACTAGTAAACCACACCAACATATCATCATTACATGATCAATGCAGGAGCATTACAAGATGTACAGCATGAGAAGTATTTCCTTTGATTGTTGTCTTCAGGTGTTCCTGATGCTCTCCATCATAAATGCAGCAGCTGTTATACTTTTTTTTTTTTTTGTTAGAAGCATTAATATTACAGAACTTATTAATAATTTGAGTTTGTGCTCTGCACTGGATAACTTACATCATATTTCTGTCTTTTGAGTTTCTCACTGAGGTCAAACTTCTCAGCCTCCAGCCCCGTCAGCCACTGCCACATTTCTTTGGCCTTCTCCCTAAACAAGAACAGAAGTCTCAATAAGAATAACATAATACCAAAAACATATAATATCAAATTACCTATTACTGTTAAATTTGTTGTTGTATTAACACGAGCCATTTGTTACAATGCAGAGGCCATTATTTGGATACATAATGTGCTATAAGTACTGAAGAAGCCCTGCACAGTGCTGTCATACTTGAGTTTATCCTCATTCAGATGATCAATGTTAAGAGGCTTCTTGCGTTCAGCCAGTATCTTCTTCTTCTTCTCTCTCTCAGTTTGCTTCTTGCCTCTTCTGGGGTCACTCTGCATAACACAAAGAATGAGCATGAGTCAATCTGAATGGAATGTTAAAATAGATATTTTTTTAAAGAAAAAAACATTATATAGCATTTTTATTATTAGCTTATTACTATAGTGGTGGTTGAAGAATTCTGATCCTTAAATTTTAATACAACGATGCAAAAGTAATCCATAAATAACAAGATGGCTCCTGTATTGCACACTGTATTACAGCATATGTAAAAGTAATCACTGTGAGCCAAAAGCTTAGTCTTCAGACTGCTTGAAATGCTCATTTCCTTAACCTGCTATTGAAACCTTCTGTTTAGGAGGGTCGGGCAATCAATAGAAAGGGCTTAATGGTATAAGGGCCTTAAAGGGAGAGGAGCTATAACGGCTTCTTTCAGAAAGTGGATGAACTGCGGAGCTGCACCAAGGCCCAGTATAAGATAAATTACTTAAGTTACTTTGAACTGTGAATCATGCAAGCTACTCCAGTAGAGTCCAAGAATTGAAAGAGTTTAAATCTTGTGATGGATAATTCTTTAATATCATACTGTATGATATCATATGCTCCTATCCATGCTCTCATCTAATGGTGTTGGGGATTGTAAGATTAACAGTACTCTACTCCAATAGCTTTGGTGGGGGGGCCAATCATATTTCGGGGGTGCTGGTGCCACCCCATGCCCCCCTTCTAGACACGCCCCTGCTCTTTAGTGACCCTGTGACCCACACTTACAGTATTACATCAAACAAGCATATTTCTACTTTATACTAGTGGAATTTTTGAGTCCTGTTTGATCTTTGTAGGTCATAGTTGAATGCTATCCGTCACAAGAAGATGAAAGACCTTCTGTCCAGCACCGTACTGCTGAGACATGTTTGAGAGAGCCTTCTTCTTCTTTGCATCCTCATCCAGCTTCCTCCGCTGCTCCTCCTGCTCCTTACGCTCCTTCTCTTCCTGTATGCAGCACAAACAAATCAATTAAAAGAGAAAATACTGTCTGCAGCATGTGTGATATAATAAACTGTAGTGTGAGGCTGTAAATTAATGTGCATACCGCAAGTCTGGCCTGCCTTTCCTTCTCTCTCTCTGTCCTGATCCTTTGCTGCTCAGCTCTCTCAGCACGACGCTTCTCCTAAAAACCAAGAAACACACAAAGGCACACATACTCATGGTGAATTTTGACCAGGTACAGACACAATGATTCTTCTGTGACTGACTCACAATTCTGTTAACGAGGGCAATGAGTTCCTCTTCCTCTTTCTTCCTCTGGATGAAGTGAGCCTCGATCAGAGACTGCAGCTCAGCTAGATCTTTCTCCTGACGCTTCCTGTAGATGTCCTGTATCAGAAAAGCCACACATTGTCAGAAGTGTGTCTAATCAGTTTCAGATAGATGTTTCTATCAAGAAGGAGATATTTAATAAGGTTGACTCACATCAAAGTCCACTTTTTCACCATCAGGGATCTTTGGGGCCGTAATATTTGTCATAAACCTGCAGATGTGAACAGTTTATTATTGTGTGATTTGTCCTAAGTGAGGTTTAAACTGCTTACCTTAAGGAAAGCTAAGACACTTACTTAGGCTTGGGCTTTGACTCATCTTGTGCTGATGACCAGAAGCACACATGATTAGTAAAATGTTTGGAAATTAAATTAGGTATATGAAAATATGGGTAGATGCAATTTTCTTACCATCTCCTTCCCTGCAGGAGAGCAGCAACATTGAGACAATTAAAAAAAAAAAACAATTTTGTAAATAACTTTATTACACAATGCCATAAGCAATCATAACATGAAGAAACAAAAGTATAAAAGTGATCACATACTGAACTTCCTCCTCCGCGAGTTCTTCTGTGTCAGACATTTTGTTAAGGATGAGCTCTGCAAAATGGATCCCCTTTTAGCCTATATTTACACTGGCAAATATTTCTGATCATTAAACAGCATAGCCGAACCTGAGATAGCAACAGTTCACACAGTTTACAACAAGTGTCGCTGTTGGATCAAATATCTCAGCCTGGTCAGAGTGGAAAAGATCTATTTTGAACTTTAACTGGTCAACAGTAGCAATACAATAACTGGAAAACATCCGTACTCAAGTCGTCCAAGTAAAACACCTCTATACACAAAAGATTAAAAGCTAAACATATTTCTTAAACAAAATGTCTCATTGTGATGGAATTTCTGTACTGAGTGTGAAATTACTGATGCAAACTTTAAAAAAAATAAAAAATATTATTACTGTACAGGTGGTGGTGCTGTAGGTAAAACTACTTAAAATATAATGTTAGTTACTCCAGGTATAAGGATATTTAAGTGGGGAAAAAAAATGCTGTAAAGTAGCTGTAAAGTTCAACATCTAACTTCTTCTCATATAGAGTTTGTTGCTTTCTACTTCTGGTTATTACTTTAGGTTAAATATTAGGTTAAATATTGAAAATATTTAACATTTTGTGTAAGAAGAGGGGATATAACAAAATTTGTAACAGAATGTAAAATGATGTAAAAATCACACATTTATGATCGATCTATCAATACTTGTATCAGTGCTAGTGATAAGCTATGCAGTTCAATCACATCTTGTGAAGACAGCAAAAATTGCCAAGTGACATGGAGATGTTTCAGTTAGATGCTTAATGTGGCTTAAAAAGATTTCAGCAAGCAGTGAACACAATTCAAGAACAGACTGAGAAGAGATTTCACTCAGTGATAAATTAAACAGATCCTTATTCAGTTCAATATCTATGGCTAAACAAGGCTTTGATTTATTTGATTAAATTCACCTATATAGGGAAATAGTGCCCTTACCTGTGACCCAGACAGAAGGAGCTCAGAGATGAGCGACAGACTTCAGATCCTTGAACTTCACAGACAGGTTAAGCATCAAGGATACATAGTCCAGCCCTTCTTACTCATGTGACTGCAGCACCCTATGGCTGATCAGTCTATTGTTAGAGAGCTGGACATTGCAGCGCCTTTTCAGACACACACAGAACTAGACACTAACACACACACATACTACATGTTTTGTAGGTACATTCCTGCCCTGGTACAAGCAGTTGCCAGCCATTCTGCTTTCAACACACCATAATTTCACAGGTGATTAAGAATTACAGTGTTTCCTTTCAGTAGCTGAAAATAAAAAACAGAACTAGAATGCTTTTTTCCATTTTTTTTAATTGCTGAAGCCAATACATACAATATTTGTAAACAACTCAGACAAAGCAATCCAAAAAGACAATACTGAAAGACTCACAATACATTTCGGCAGAATTCAACATATGTGCACTGCTGACAGAAACACCAGGTTACATTCAATGTTAATTACAGGCTTTATTAAACTGAGTGCATGTTGCGATTGTCTTGCAAACCTTTACTGTTGCTGCAATGCGTGAAAAACTGAAGTTTGTGGCATGTAAACTCACAATAGATAGGCAAAGCAGCCAGACTATTACCTGGTTGTTAAATACAACAACATTTGGTCACTGAATAGTTGTTACAGTAGATACTTGCATACACAAGTATTCAAAGACTTTTTTTGTGTGTTTATATTACAAAATAATGCAGTCTATAATCAAAAAAAGCCAAGAAGTTAACAAACCCAGATCATGAAAATGTTCCACACTGTGGTTCTTTGGCTGCAGTCCTGGGCAGTAAGACTTTTTAATAAGACCCCCTTTATTAAAGCTTATCAACTTTCTAACTAATGGTACTCATTTTCTCGTAATATATCAAGCCTGCCTCATCCACCATGGAGTTGTAAATCTGAATAGAAAATTGCTAATGAATGGACTTTGATCTAGGTGCCCTTTAAAGTTAACCAGGAGGTGAGTGGTCAGATAGTCTATGACTACGCTTGCTCTGTGATTTCGTGCTACATTTTAAGATTAATGTTGATGCCATGCTCTCATTAAAAATACACATGGCAATGTTTAGCAGGTAAAATATTTATCACGTTTTCCATTTTAGTTAATATAGTTGCATGAGAGTCACCAAAGGTATTACAAATGTCAGACAGAAAACATGAATGTCTCATAGATGAATCCATGTAATAGATGTTGATATGTTTCTCTCTGGAAGCATTGAATCAACTGGATAATTTTGCCATCCTTTGGTAACACTTAAATCTCACTATTGCCTTAAAACTACTCTATAAAGAAGATTTAATGATTTATTTTCTTGTGTCTTTATGCACAACTTTAACTTTAAAATTAATTGTTGATTAAATACAATATGCTACCAAAATTGTAAACATCAGCCAAAGAGGTTTCTTTATAGCTTCACAACCCCAGATTTGTTGTTATTAATGACTTCTAACTGATCTATATGAAGTACTTGTAAAGGATTTATTTACTACTACAAAAACCCTTTATGAAGGATGCCTTAGCAGAAACTAATACCAATAAAACAAGTCAATTATATACAAGCTTATCATCCAACATCCAGCTGTGGAGTACAGTATGCGTTCTATGGCATCAAAATAGATCACAAAAAGCAGTGAGCATAATTCAACATAAAGCAAAAATGCTTATTACTGGGTATAAGCTATATGAAATAACATCAAAGCCCAAATACATCATATGAATCCTAGACATGTCACTGTGAGCTGAAAGCAAAATAACAGACTCACTGAGTTTATGAATGTAAAATGTGAGAACAACAGCTAAAGGATGGACATTATTAGTTTACTATTAAGCATGTAAAAACTGTTAGAAAGTTGTAATATGTTGTTCAAATTTCTTATAGCCACAGATCAAGTCAAGTATGAGGAAAACACATCATCTTTTCATTTTTGAAGAAAATCTCAAATAATGGCTAAGCTAAGCCAAAACAGGCTGCAGTGCAAAGATACTTATAGTGTAAAGATATAGCTGAAGAGTTCGACTCAGGAATCCCACTCAACAAAGACCGTCCTCTTTTCCTCATTCTGATGTGAGCCTCATGCAAAATACGGATGTGTTGAAGGGGAATAGATACACGTACAGTAGCTGAGCCGTGAGTTTGAACAGGTAATGCTTGATGTAACTCAGATGTCAATGGTTAGGTTCTCACTCCTGCTAAAAGAAACAGAAAGACATTAAAGATCTGTTAGTTACTGCATCCATCACTCTTAAAGTCACTGTTAGTAAGAATAAGGAGAGAAACTACAGGTGAATATGTATAGAACAGATATCACCATGAAAAATTCCTACAATATTACTTACTTTAACACAATTACTGTTCGTACTGGAAATTTCTGAAATTTTATCTAAATATACACCAATGTAAATACATAAATCTGAACAACAAATAAATTCTGAATAGGTTCACTTCTACAACCCCAAATCCAAAAATGTTGGGACTGTGTAAAATGTAAATAAAAATGGAATGCATCCATCCATCCATTTGCAAACCTCATAAACCCATATTTTATTCACAGCAGAACATAAAACAGATCATTAAAGAGAAGACATATCAAATATTTAAACTGAAAAAATGAATCATGTTGTCTCATTCTTGTCTGAATGTCTAGACTGCAGGCAGGCCAGTTCAGCACCCAGACTCTTCTACTACAAAGCCATGCTGTTGGAATAGTTGCAGTATGCGGTTTAACATTGTCTTGCTGAAATATGCAAGGCCTTCCCTGAAAAAGACATCATCTGGATGGGAACATATTTTGCTCTAAAACCTGTTTATACTTTTCAGCATTGATGGTGCCTTTCCAGATGTGTTTCACTTTGCCTCAGTCCATTATAAAATGAGCTTTGGCCCAGAGAAGACGGTGACTGGATCATGTTCACATATGGCTTCTTCTTTGCATGATAGAGCTTTAACTTGTATTTGTGGATAGCGAAGTATGTTTACAGACAATAATTTCTGGAAGTGTTCCTGAGCCCATGCAGCTCTTTCCATGACAGAATCATGCCTGTTTTTAATGCAATGCTGTCTGAGGGTCCAAAGATCCAATATTGATTTTCAGCCTTGTCCTTGGCGCACAGAGATTTCTCCAGATTCTCTGAATCATTTGATGATATTATGAACTGCAGATGATGAGACATTCAAAGTCTTCACAATTTTATGTTGAGGAACATTATTCTGAAATAGTTCCTCAATTTGTAGATGCAGTTTTTTTCAGATTGGTGAACTTCTGCCCATCTTTACGTCTGAGAAACTCTACCTCTCTTAGATGCTGTTTTTATACCCAATCATGTTTCTGACCTGTTGCCACTTAGTTGCAAAATGTTCCTCCAGTTGTTTCTTTTTAGTACCACTTACTTTTCCAGCCTTTTGTTGCCCCCGTCTCAACTCTTCTGAGACGTGTTGCTGCCATCAAATTCAAAATGAGCTAATATTTTTCATGAAATAGTAAAATGTCTCAGTTTAAACATTGGATATGTTTTCTATGTTCTACTGTGAATAAAATATAGGTTTATGAGATTTGCAAATCATTGCATTCTGTTCTAATATACATTTTACACAGCATCCCAACCTTTTAGAATTGGGGTTATATTTTGTTGTCACAGCAATCTTCATTCTTATTTTTGCAGGGGTGATGGAAATCTACTTTTAATCCTTAATAAATCAGAACAGACAGAAAAAATGCCATGTTTTTAGAAATAAACTGTTTTATGTATCAGCCTCTGAATTGTTTGAACAAACTTCAGTAAAAACTTTAAGATTGCAGAGAGGAATAAAACCAAGAAATGCTTGGCATGTTTCCACCATCATACTTTACACCTACACTCTACTGAAGTAGATATGCATAATTCACAATTCAGTGTAATCCTTATTTTACTTATACCAAGCCTTAGTGCAGCCCTTCAGTTTATCCTCTATTTTAGCTCCTCCCCCTTTAAGGCAGTTTTTTTCTGATTGGCTGCCACTGATATCACACAGAGCCGAGAGTAGAAAGAACTGTCAGAAACCAAACTGTTTAAAGCAGCTTAGCTTTTGGCGTATAGGGATTCCTTGTACATACTTATTATTTGAAACACTGGCCATGTTTAATATGAGCATCCAGCATTTTAACAGAAATAAGGAAAGCATAATAGGTCCCCTGCAAAAATAAATGTTGCATGCATTTTTATTGGAAACTAGTAAGAGTAACAAAGAGTAAAGTAACATATCACCATTAAACTTTGCTTATGTCATTCTTTTGCATAAACGTCCAATAGACAAACTAAAACTAAAATAATAGTTCCACAGATCTGAAAAAAGCCATTTTGGAGAGAAACTAGTTCAAAACCGACCAGTACATGCATATTTTACTTCAAGTGTCTCACCTTAAAAATAATTAAGTTCATCAAAGTTTATTAGGTGTTAGACACGTTTAGTCTCAGGGTCATTAATCAAAGCTTTTACAACCATTCTTCTCTATAAATACTATATATTGTATGCTCAGTGCTACTGTTGTTGGAATATACCCTTCCTGCAGCTAAAGTCAGGACACTTCTTGCTTTGTTATTGAAAGCTGTAACTTGGTCATTTGCCCTTTACTTCATTCCTCAGCTGTCTATTTCTGATGAAGAAGTTGGAAGGCTACAAGCAAGGAGTGCTATTTAGGGTTGAAGCTGACACTCGACAAACACTTTTCCATTCCTATTGTTCACACTTTGGCCTAAGCACTGAGGGCTTCATGTCAGAAGAAACATGATATTTGAACACAAAGAAGTAAGACAGCTTTATTATACCAAAATCAATATCAACATCTTTTTCATGATTTATGCTGTAAATTCAAACATTTATACTGGCCCCACGTGGTTCTGGTAGCTCATGTTAGGTCTTTATCGTTAGGATTGAGTGAATAAGCCTGGTGATCGAGGCTGATTTGCTGCTTAAATGGTTAGTAATCCTCCCCAGCAGGCAGTTGTAATGTGACAATCAAGCAGCTGCACCCTGGTATGTCTGACAGCTCTCCGACACTCCGCACGGCATCGGACAATCCAGGTGGCACTTGGGGAACAGTGCACTGCAAAAACACGACAGTCATCCCAGGAGTCTGGAACTTTCTTTATACTGGGAAACAAGGTCATGCTGAGGGATTTTTAAATATAGATCATAATGCCACAGAGCTGAGCCCGTGCCCAAAAATCTCCAGCAGCAGATTTGATTTACAGTGAGCAGCTACTCTGGTACAAAGGGAGGTTGGTGGGTTGTAGCACTTAGGAGCCCCCATTGAGCTATAAATCAGTCAAGGCCTGTCCCCCTTGTCCAGAAAATGTTTTGAAGGGCAGACACACTTCATCTCAACTCTGCTTCCCCCAGGACTGATCAAGATAAACCCCTGGTTTAACATGTAGTATGTACAGCTTTACAGCGGTAAATTAAGTATTCAGACACTTCACCTGACTAAAAGTAGAGATAACCCCAATGTAGAGATACTAAAAAATATCTTCAGCAAAACAGACTAATTTGATATTTTAGGAAATGTGTTTTGTCATTTGCCCTTTACTTTATTCCAGGCTGTCTATTTCTGATAAAAGAGGGGCTGATCTGCACCATACTTAAGTCTGTACGTAAATACCAAGCTACAGCCAGCTGTTGGTTCAATAACAAAAGGGGTTCTAGTCATCAGACATTTCAGAAAGTCACTGCATTAAGTCATGAAATAATCCAGAATAGAACCCAAGGTAAATCACACACTAGTATTTTTGCAGGTTTTTTTTTTGTACAGAATATACTAACAGGATAAAACCCATTACCTCGAAAGCTTCATGCCTATCCGGGTAAGCAGATTATATTTACTTTTTTGGAGGTGATCAGTTGTTTCCCCTTGTTTCCAGTCTGCTTCATATTAGCTGCACCATATGAGATTTTGTTTATTGAGAGTTTATTGATCTTCTCCTCTAACACTTAATAATACTCTACTCTTTTAGTAGTATCATGGTTATGCACAGGAGTTTTATTACTATATGTTATATTTTACTTATGCAATGATATGTAAGAAAATCACATGTTCTACCTGGTTAAGGTTTACTCTCCAGTTTAAGTTATTGAAAACTGTACCTAGGTTTAATACTTGAGTAAATGTATTTAGTTACATTTGACCACTGTATACAGTCACTTAAGAAACTTACCATTAACGAGAAAACTTGCCTCCCACAGCCACCTGTGAAAGAAGAAGGAATGAAGGAACCAAAATAAATAATGGGAGGAGGAAGGGAAGACAAATCAACCAATGGTGTTAAAGCAAATTATCATCAGGGCCACAGGATGAGTACTCATTGCTTTACTTAGGTTATTGGGAAAGACGATTGATGTACAGTATTCTACAGATGTCAGATATAGTCAGTGTTATTGTGTATATATTGTTATTATTGTTCAGTTTCACTAATGTATCAATTCATTTACTTTGCTCTCTGATTTGCTGTCTGCAAATTTATCCCTGATAGTTTCTTCTTATTCACAGGGATTAAGTCTCATTCACTTACTATGTGTTTTACTGCACAAACCAGGATTAGCACTCCTAGTTTCATTGTATTTGATTGCATTAATAGTACAATGACAATAAAAGCTTTCTGTTCTTTTATTCTTATCCATCGCAGTCATCTCCTTCATTGCATCAAAACCAGTATTTCTATTTCAGTTCAGGCTGCTCAGTCATGGGGTTTGAAAATAAAAAGTATCATACTTTTGACTCAAGCAGAGGAATAACTAAGACAGGGGCTGTATAAAACTACATGGGCCTGTACAAAGATGACTGGGGTGGGGCCACGCATCTTCTGTTTCACTTCTTGTTTAACTCTATTTCTCCCACTCTCTACTGACCCCCAACGCCTATTCATTTTCATACAGGACCCTAATAAAAATCATGTATATATAATAGAAGAATCAAAATACATTTAATTCATAAACTGGCTGAACTGACTGAGAAATAATTACTTTTAGCCAAGCCAACTTTATTTATAAAGCACTTTAAAAACAGCAACTACTGACCAAAGTGCAAATACTTTTAAAACATCCCAAATGAGTAACATCATGCCTGGAGTCACATATCCACAAATGACCTCTTCCACTCACCTATTAGGTAGACTGAATAAGAAATAAGAAAATATTACCATGCCAGCATTGCCCCTTTCACAGAACAGTGTGTGTGTGTTACCTTTCCAGGTGTAGAGCTCTTCTTGGCTTCCCACATGCCACGCTTGTTACCGACGTCAGCTGGTTTCACGTCCTGTCACAAACAAGACCCACGATCATGTTAGTTCTGTGCAGTGGCAGGAGAAGTATTTAAACTGTTTACTTAGGCAAAAGTATAGAAAAGCACAAGTTTTTTTTTATCCAGAATTGTATTCAGCAGAAAGCACAGATGAGCAAAATGTGACTGAAATATCAAATGTTCTTCTCCAGCCTGTTTAAATGAAATCAATCAGATAAATCTAAAGGGTGGTGTGATAACTTTTACGGTGTGGCTGGAGAAGTGTAAAGTCTTCAAAATACAAGCAGTAATTACCCAGTAATTTTCCTCCACTGGATGCAAATACAATTCCTAACATATTTATTAAGGTTTCTGATTATTAGTGGTGATATTGGTGAAATATGTGCAAAGCAGTACCTTTACCAGTTTGAAGAGCAGACAAAGGACAGCAGGAAAAGCTTGAGTGAGGATAGCTGAGGAAAAGAGTGCAATTAAAGAGGACAGAGAGGCAGAAAAATATAACTAGCCCAGTAAAGATGAAGAAGAGTGTTGATGCAAAGATGCACACATGTAGCAGGCTGCTGTACAACTTCATCCCATCAGGGGGAAGTGCAACTGCAAAAGTAACAGCAAGGTTACACCACTTCTCTGGCAAGACGTTTGACACCGAAGACGTCTCGCTCATAAATTTTGCTTCAGAACAATGTCACACGTCATCCACAAATGTTACTGCATGTGAACATGTCTCCAGACGACCTGGTAGGATTAGCAGCTGGTGTCCTACTTCGAGAAAAGGACACAGTGCCCACCGAATACCCTACTAACATGACCTAACACATTTATTTATGATGCCATATGACTATTTATAAGACAAATTAATCATTAAGTTTCCACCTACTTGTTGGTTGTTTTGTCAGTGTTGTGATGTGGGATAATGTGTGACAGCTGTGATCAGATATGACCTTTTCCCCTTTTCTGAAGGACACTCAAAATATGGACACACAGTACAATTAAAATATGTATTTTAGGGAGAGTTAAATACAAACAAACAAAAGTTGCAATTTCTCCTTGAAAGTACTGCATTGTTCTGTCATATAATATTTAAATACAAAATGATTGATGTTTAGATGAGTGTAGAACTGGTTGTGAATGAAGGCACTCTGGCATTCAACCACCTGACACATAACTGCTGTCCAGTGCTTCATGGCTGGATTGTTGTGTGCAACAGAGAAATACTTTTTTCCTTCCGTACAAAGATTTCTCACGGGGTTACGTTCAAATACATGCATTAAAACCTTTTCCACCAGGTGTAGAAGAACACAGAGAAGGTCTTCGAGCTGTGATAGCGTGTGCTGTTAAGTAAACTGCCCATGTGGTGCCGCTAGACTCCAGACAGCAGCACTGTCCAGTCTTGGAGCTCAGGTCTAAAGGCTGTAGCCAACAAAGGACTGGCATGTTGATGTGCAAATGAGCACATCAACGTGCACAGAATATCAAGGGATTACTCTACTAAAGTAACACTGGTGTCTGATTTACAATAGTGTGTGGGTGTGTGATGAAGACGAGGATTTATCAGGTCTTACTGCGGGCTTTGCTGCTGCTGCTGGTGATGCTGCTGGTGGTGGTGCCGGTGCTGCTGCTGCAGGTGCTACTGTCTTCTCGCCTTCTGCCTGCTTTGTCGTCCAACTGTTGACACGTCCGGTCACACTTCCTTTGATGCCAGCCAAATCCTGGTGAGAAAACATCATAAATACTCAATCACACACACTAGCAAACCTGTCTACCCCTCTCTCTGTCTCATTCTCCTTTACCTTGTTTGCAGGAGAGGGACTTTCAGAGGAGCTGCTCACATTGCCTTTCTCCCACATACTTTTGATGCTGCGCGTGCCTCCTGTAGGAATATCTGCCACTGGAGACTTGGGGGATTTGACTTCTTTGTTTCCCTGTAAAAAAGAGAGGATTTATTCTACTACTTCTAGATTGCAAGCACGAGTACACTGCATGAGGATCAGTGGCGTAAATACCTACCTACATTTAAATTTACCCAAGAACTGCAGTGTACTTAAGTGCAATTTTAAGATTTTAAGATGCCTTTCATTCTACTTTATTGAGATACAGCCTCAATTTGAGAGCCACTGTCAAACTCTTCAGGGCTCTGACATCTGTTGCAATACAAATATCTATATAACTAAATGTAATCGAAATCTAATAATTTATGCCTCACATTTTGCAACTAGTGAAAAAAACTGCAGTACTGTTTTTTTAAATTAAGACTTGACTGTCCTTGCTAAAAGGAGTTTGGTGTCACTACCTGTATGTCTGTCCTGGACTATTCACATGCACGCATCTTCCTTGCAATGTGCTTGATACTCATTATTAAGGCTGCTTTGATCAGTGCAGCTACATCCTTCAAAAAAGTTTGGGAAGTTACTGCTTATTCCTAAAGCCTGTACTGAAGGTAAGAAAGGACATTTAAGTATGTTAATACCTCTGCTCAGAATCAGTTGGAAAATTACTTGAATCTTAATGAGGTGGTGTGACTAAATTAACTTAAAGTCATTTTAAATGACTTGGTGGCAGGCTCATATTGCTGCAGTTATTTTGACTGCTAAAATGTTTGTTTTTGGTGAATTTATTCTATTTTAATGATATGCATGTAAAAAAAAAAAAGTGTTTTTTTTTTTTATTTCAATTTCAAAAGGTTCAATTTAAAAATATATACACTTCATTGTACTCCTGTGTTTCAGAGCCTAATATTGTACATTTTATCCACTACATTTATTTAGATAAGATGTTAAAGATTACATCATCAATTCTCAGTCTCAGCAAATATTCAGTGTGCAAAAGTGTCTTTTTCCTCTCCCATTTTAGTCAATAACATCAGTCAAAGAAAATTATTATTTTCATCTACAGTTTATAATTATAGGTATGGCTCTGTTCTGCGAACTACCCACCCTTCCATGTGCATACAAGAAAAGCCTGAGGCTGGGAGAACAGCAGCAAAGACCTTACAAAGGGTACATTACAGAGGAAGCATAAATGGCAACAGACATGATGCTAATTAAGTCAAGCTCATCATGAAAAGGAGGAGCTGGGTTGCAGATGGGTAGCAAAGTGGTTTGCAGAGGAAGCAGAACAGGTAGGCAGGTTAAAGCAGCTTAAAAAAAGAAATTTACCAATAGAGCTGTTTCACGGCAGCCATTTTTATATGAAAACCCAGGCATTACTAATCGCATCAATTAAGGGTTCCTATCTAAATAGAGCAGAATCTTCATGTATTTAAATATTGTGTTTACTCGCTATTTCATATAAAAATGGCTGCTGTGAAATAGGTCTATTGGATGTGCCAAAGCGTGAGCCATAACGATGTGGGCTGGTATGGAGTTCATGACCTGCCTGAGCTCAGTTAATCATCTCTCAGCCTCTCAGATTTGTTTGACCCTTTAACAGAGATCAACTGGGGACACTTAACCATATATAAAGTAAGACTTGCTCCATTTCGATCAGCTGCAACAGTAAAATGTATGTCTAACAATGTCATGTCATATAGCTTTAATGTATTACCTGCAAGGGACATTTTTTAAGCGAGCTCACATTGTTGTACATTTTGTTTGTTACCTCTGTACTTTCAGTAAGATTTTGAATTCTGACTTCAAATGGACCATTTTAAGATGGTTGTACTGGTTGGAACTTAAAAGAATATAAGAGAAAATAAAAGATACGAATGTTTACTTCTACCTCTGTTAAGAATGGTGAATAATGGTTCATGCATATCAGAGCTCACCTGGATGGCAGAAGTGTATTGTTCCAGTCTGTTACCAATCTTGGAGACAATTGGAGTGTGTGACACTCTGGCTGTGGTGCTGTACAGATGAACCAGGCACTGGGCATTAGTAAGGCAACCAACCACTGGTGCATTTATTTATTTTTTCCCTTGTTCTGAAAGAAAAAAAAAGAACTTTTGTGTCTTACCTTTTCTGGGCTGATTTGCTCAGGAATTCTGCCTTCTCCCCAATCTGTACAGAACAACATGGAATTTTATACCGAGTAGAGTTTCAAAGCCACAAATAAACACACAGTTCTCAACATTCAAAA
>VUQI01061018.1:4477-27399 GCA_015106735.1 Paratilapia polleni
GCAGAACAAGACTGGACATAGCACGCAACCAAAAAACAAGAAAATTTATAACGAGCCTTAACAAATCAGACGACATAATAATGAATAACAACTACATTCAGGAAAACAAAATGATCATTCCACAAAGTAAAAAAATGTTAGCATTGTTATACAGTGGAGTGGTCTGGGAGGAATCATCTGCTTCTCAATGTGAATAAGACCAGAGAGATGGTGACTGACTTCAGAAGGAAGAAGACAGCTACAAGACCAGTATAAACATAATTCTGATTCTGATCTATCCTGGGACGGGATGCTGATATGGTGGAGGAGTACAAGTCCCTGGGTGTGCATATCGACAAAAGGCTGAACTGGAGGACCACCATAGAGGCTGTATACAAGAAGGGGATGGGCAGGCTCTATTTCCTAAGGAAAATGAGATTCTTCAAAGGGTGCCTCAAAATGATGGAGATTTTCTGTCACTTAGTTGTGGCGAGTGCAGTTTACTTTGCTGTGGTCTGCTGGGGGAGCAGAATCAGAGCTGGTGACACCAGCAGACTGAATAAACTGAATGAAGGCCAGCTGTGCAATTGGCTGCAAAAAGACACTTTTATCCACCATGGATAATCCTGACCACCCCCTGCACTACTCACTGGACAGGCAGCAGAGCTCCTTCTGTAACAGACTGATTCAGCTCCACTGCCACAAGGACAGATACAGGAAATCTTTCATACTACATACTATCACCCTCTATAATACAATAGTATATAATACAATATAAGTATTTCTCATTTCATATGGCTTTAGATTCTTGGTCCTTCCTAAACTAGATGCAGGTGTGGTATTAGTCTAAATCTACATGCTAGGCACGACGTCTCCAGTGACTGTTTGTTACCTTTACCCCAACTTTTAGATTAAGTGCTGTGAAGTGCACAAACTATTCAGTATACACCTATTCAGTGGTTCCAGAAATCCTTACAAATGATCATACTTCACATAGCAATTAAGAGTATATCACAATATATTTTCAAAAGCAGTTTAGCAGTTTGGTGTCATGTTAACATGATTTATGCCATTTTTTAAGTTTTATTTTATTTTATTTTATTTACTTGGTTTGGTTTTGTGTTTCATTCATTGCTGCAGTTGCACTTGTATCCACTTTAGTGACCACTTACCTGGAAAGTGAATGCATGATCTAATTCTTGAGGAGGGACCTATGATAGCTTTTTGGTTCCTTATGTGGACATTTTGGACACACAACAATAGATGGAAAATATTCAGAAAAGTATTTTCACTACAAGAATGTTGATGGTAACAAATATGAGTGTGTATGATTGTGAACTGAAGGATTTTTGACATTACACATATTTATGGGGGCAAATAATTATAGGGACAGCAAGCTTCCATCTAGGCTTAATTCTGATTATTCTGCTCGTGCTTCTTGTGTACTCCATCTTGGTTTGTTATGCACCTCCCTTTCATCCAAAACCATTTGATTATTGTTTTGTAATTAATAAAGTATAGTGAGGTAAGAGCCCTTGAATGCCAAGCTAGTCTCTCTTCTGAGCAGTCTCCTTGTGTTTGTGTTGATTACAACTCGGTGATAGTGACCTACAGTACAGACAAACTCATCAGCTAATTGCTAAGGGTATATAGAAAGGTCATTGAACAATTAAGAGAAATTGAACCTGCGGGGAACTGTGACTACACACAGCTGACAGAAAAAGAAAAAAAAAATCAAAAGACAAACATTGACTTGCAGTATATCTCACAAACTGAATGAAAGCAGACAACACAAATCACCAAAAAGATAACAGAATAACACAAACATTTCTTTCTTTGATGCAACCATATCAGTTTTGCCTCATGTTTCTTGTGACACGTTAGAGCTACAGTTTCCTTAAGCTGACTCCTGGACAACGGGTATATAATGACAAAACAGAGAGCTGGTTTCCTTGGGACCTGCAGTCACACCTGTTGTCTGCAAAATAGATTTGTGAGGTGTGTTTGGATCTATCTACTCTATTAACCTCTTGTTAATCATTATCTGTTCTGCATTATGTAAACAAGTAATTTTGAGGTGTATACCCAGATTGTGAATCACCTTCCCACAGGGCTATTCATCACATTATTGTCCAGTGATAAAGGTATAAAGAAGAATGCAAATGAAAAAGAAAATCTCTTTTAAACCAACCTTGAGAATTTTTCACATACAGGATCTTGCACTCCAGCAATCCATTGCAATGAATTTGCCAGAAATTTGTTCTTCTGTTTGTGAGCATAGATTTGCCGAGCTTTTAATTAAAGAAAAATGAAACACCCCCAAAATGTTTCTTTGATTATTTGTCATTGCCCTTATATTATTTAAATGATCAACAAGGTCTGCCATTGAAAACTTGTGGTGCATCTTAGTCTTGTTGTTGTTGTTGTTGTAATTTTATTGTAGTATCCCTCAGACCTTATAAATGAAGAGTATTCTAAGGCAGGCACACACTAGAGGGAATGAAAGCAATGCTTTCTTTTCACCTTGAGGAATATTTTTTTTTAAATCTCATAAAAAAATTAAAAAGAATATTGTGATTTTCTACTAGGATCCATTTAGCAAGGTATGGCTTTGTTTGCATAAATGTAAAGCTACTGTTGTGTTGCATTCCTGGGGGCTACATTTTGTTGGAGATATGCCAGTGGTGTTTCACTTGTTGAGTTCATTACTGTGCTAGCTCAAAAGCAAGCCAGAGCACACAGATGGATTAGCCTCAGCACACACAGCGCTGTCTTCGAGGTTTGAAGACTGAATTTATTATCTGCTATTCAGGTACAACAGATTGACTACTATGTAGCTCTTAGCAAAGTGTTGCTGTATATCCCATATATAGCCATCACGCTTTTGACTTCTTGTGTACACTTGCGAGTTGCAGAACAAAACATCTGCATTTCTTGGGAGTTTTAGCTGATACTATTTAACAATAATCTTCTACATAATGTAAAGCAGAAAAGACAACAATATGTAATATTTTATGTGTTCTATTAATAAATGAAAGCCCATAGTGTATTTAGTTTTTCCTGTTCCCTTCCAGTTCCCTGTGCGTGGTGAGTTTGGTTTTTGTGTAATGTCTGGAATGAGGAGCAGGTGATCTTATTAATTCTACACAGCTAATTACAGGGGAAAAAAGCAAGTAAATGAAAATTATCTAATACAGTTTACATTTTTATAGTACTTGAGTATTTGATGAACTAAATATGTATTGTGGGAAATGTGCATGATGTGCTACTTGCATGTCCTGTACATAATTCATAGGAATGTGCTGAGGAAGATACTGTAGAAAGTATTTTGGGCTGGGTCAGAACAAAAGTATTTGGTAAGGGTTTGGTTAGGTAATGATGGTGGTTTTATTTAAACAAAGATAATAATGTAATCTCATGCCTTGTTTGACTTTTATAGCAGTTAACTAAGACCACAGTCATTCCCTGTGCCCTGTGCTCAGCATAGCATATTGTTATGGTTGAGTTCAGCCAGTGGACAGGAATTATGACAAAGAAAAAGAAAAAAAAGAAGCTCAGGGGACATTGTTATGTTGTTAAACTAAACCAAACCTGAGCTACAGTAATGTCACTTCATCAAACACATATTCTGTCCTTTAGTTTGGAGGACTTGTTGATAACAACAATAATCACACTTTATTGGCTATGAGCTGACTTTGCATTGTATCACAGCGTTGTAGAAATAGAATTAAAATGCTGTAGTTGAATATAAATGTCATTTGTGAACAGGCATTTATGTGTTTTATGTGGTCCGTGTATATGCCTGTGGGCCTTTGCATCCTTGTATCAATGTCTGTGTGTGAGTGTGTGGACATGTGTGAAGAGAGATTCTGAGCATGAGCTTGAATATATGTTTGTATGTGTATATGTGTTTTTGTGTGCGAAAGTGTTTGTTGATGTCTATTCTGTGCTCTTCTGCTCATGCACAGGCACTCAAGAGATGCCTGCACTAATGGAGGCTGAAGCTGTCGTAGTTGTATTGATTGCTCAGACCTGCAGATTATTGCTCTGAAGAGTGACCAACAACAACCCACTGAGGTAAAAACTTCTCTAACCAACAGGAGTCGGGCTGCTCTACCCTGAGAAGCAACATGTTTAATTGTTTGTGGTGTTCTCCAGCCCCTACTGCTCAGGGCCCTCGGGGAGGAAGGCAAGTCCAGGGCCTGACCTTTCCCTTCCATAGCCAGCCTCATTCACACATAGACTGGGAAGTGTATAAGTGCTCCTCACTTCAACATTGCTCCAATTACCAGACACAAACAAAATTGGAGCCCTTATCAACTGGAATAGGAACACTGGATCCTTTGGAGAATATGAGCCAGCTAATGCACTGAATTCTACAAAAGTCAGTCAAATATATCACAAACAGCAACAAAAAAAAAAAACATCTGATGCTTTACCGATAATGTCAGATTCCTGAACTGCAGTTTACTGCAAGAGCATGATATGAAAACTGTATATTAATTTCTACTTCCCACAAGGGTGTCATGAGCCTACTGAATAAAAGTCATGTTATGTTACAGATATCTTCTTAAACACCTACACTGAATGCTGTACAAATGCAATGAGTGAAAAAGCAGGACCGTGTTGGCAACTGAGCAGACTCCATCAGCATTCAGCTCAGTAGTTTGCAATTATAATGAATATTAATGACTGTTTTCTCATACATAATATTCTCATAATGACTCCACAAAGTAAATGCAGCCCTCCTAAAACAACCATTTATCATAACTATGTACCACAGCAATAACACTGTCAATGACTGCAAAGATAAAGCCATCAGTTACGCTCAAAACTCTAACATGTAAGCATACGAGAGAGTAAACACCTACTGTTTTTGTGAAGAAATTCTTATCTTATCTTATGTTACACCATATTTTGCATTAAAATCAAATGCTGTTTTTCTTTATTAATTTTAATATTGAATACAAACAACATCGGTCATTTTAGCACAAAAGCTATTATAACAAGCCATTCACTTGCTATCATAAACATCCCATGAACAAATGCATTACAGCAACTAAAACAAAATAAAATTCAATGCTGTGTATATGCTTAAAAGAACTTCTTTACTTCTGTCAAATACCTTTTCCCGTGGGCCATTAAGACAGCAGAGGAGCCAGGCTCAATCCTCACAGACATTATCTGTGAGCGCCTGAACCCTATTTGGGAATTGGTAAAGCGTACAGAGAAATAGACTTGGGATAGAACACCCTGGCAAATTCCATTTCACATCTGAAGTGGTCTACTTGTGAAAGATCATTTGGTTTGGAGTGAGTAAACAGAGGGGACTCCATCGCTCTCAATGACTTATGTGTGAAAGCTGGGGATTACAGCTGATCAGGAAGTCTTGGAGCTGTTTGGAAAAGCATTGCCTTGCCAAATGAATCCAACTCCAGGCACTGTGTTTCACTGATATCTGCTTCTCTAACATTTGTCTGTGCTATACTACCAGGCAGCTGTGAATATGGTCAAGCACATATATATATCTTTTATCACTTACAGAGGTTATGTTCTTTCATTCTTGACTGATTTATGATAGATAGATAGATAGATAGATAGATAGGTAGATAGATAGATAGGTAGATAGTTTCATAATTTATTGATATCTTTCAACACAGCCAATTAAAATGTATGTTTAAAATATATATTTTTCTTTGTTAGGACACTCAGTGACTGGCACTTAATGACAAATCACACTTATTGTCATGTTGTTGCAAAATGGTTGTGCATATCTGGGTTGCAGTTTTTTGACAGTTTTTAACTCTTGACCTCTGAGCTAGCACTAAACCACTCATTCTCTAACTCCAGCTATTTCTGAAATACTTGACTGATTACTTGGCACAAAAATATAATCCTCATTATCATGTGCTTTGGGCTTGTCTTCGTTTTCAGACTTTCTGTCAACAGAAGCCTCCAATAAAAAATAAAAAAAAAAACGAAAGAAGTGCAGTTCTGCAGCGAACCTGACATATTACCATTGTGACAATGCGCTGTTAAAGAAACTTATTTTTGTCTGCCTTCATTCATTGTGTCAGGAGCACAAAACAAAAAAACACAACATTACCTGTTTTTGAAAATTAATAAATAAAAAGAACACTGTGACTTTTACTAAAAATGACTTGAGTGCATAATTGTTTGCAGCGAATGAAGTAGGGCAGGTATAAAATAGTCTATGATCCAAGCTATGCATGTAAAGATTTAAAAACTACCACTCCTTCATTTAACTACTAGAGAAAACTTAACTACTGTATTATTTGGGCTTACATTTTCCAGATTTCACTTGTGCGGGTTGCTTATTTGACCTCTAGCTTCCAAAGTAGTTAAGATGTCATATTGTCTTTGCAGCTATACACAGGTATCAGACTCTGAACATACATCACTCTGCACAGTCAAACATCCAAGAGAAGTAATAATGACCAAAACAAGCTGACAGGGGATCACTTTAAAATAAATTTAAACAGAAAATGACTGAAA
Organism: Paratilapia polleni; assembly: GCA_015106735.1. Lineage (NCBI taxonomy): Eukaryota > Metazoa > Chordata > Actinopteri > Cichliformes > Cichlidae > Paratilapia > Paratilapia polleni. The sequence goes on from VUQI01061018.1 coordinate 10,973, forward strand.
ATGACAATTTTACTCTAGACATCTACACACAGCTATGGTTAGTATAATGGGTTGAACATGGGAAATTAATGTAATAATTTTAATATCATATGATTATGATTTCTAAATAGGATTTAAGTTTATCAAATAAATACATGAAATAAGACATAATAGAAACATGCCATTGTGTTGCTCTTTTGTGTGTCTGCTGATTCAAATGTTTTCATGACAAATACAAATGATAGCTGTGCATATGAAAATAACACCCCGTTTGTACAAAAGGAGAAAATAACATAATTTCAGTTCAAATATCTTAATTATTTCACTCCATTTCCATCAGCCAGAATAAAGAAAAATTACACTGTATGATCATTCTCCTTGGGCACAAAAGCACGTAAGTGTGATGGGCAAAGTGGCACTCAGTTACTCTGAAGCTGATAAAAAGGGAGGGACATTAATTGAATGACCTTGGCATTACTGGTTTATTAAGCAGATGCACGTCAATACAAAAAGAATATAGCTGGACAAAATTGTGCCTCATTGGCTATTTTAACGCTGAGATCTTTGACAGTGTCTTGAATGTTGTTTATTGTTGGTGGAACTTCTGTTTAATTGTTGTGTAATCAGCTTCTGGGAAAATTACATAAATGTTAGTGTAGATTACAGTAATTTACAACACAAGAATGTCTTAATGTTTAGATGAAATTGAGTATAGTTCTTTAAGGTTAAAACAGAGTGAATAACAGTTTTAACTGACTGCTAATAAGACTGCTATCAGGATGTCTTTAAAATAATATGATCGAAGGTGCTATTCTGTCCTCCAAACGAATCAGGGTCTAAAAATTAAAAATAAATAAATAAATAAATAAGAATAAGAGCCTATCCCAGTATAGTAACATGTTATTGGTGGTGAATACCTGAACTCCAGCTGCGGGCAGACACTGGCTGCTATGACAGATCCATCAAAGCAGCAGAGGCTGTCTCTCCTGATGTGGACTTCAGCGTGGGCTCTGCCTGCTGCTGAGAGCTGAGGCCGGCTCTGCATTGTCCACTGGCACCCAGCCAGACTGGCTCTGCTACTATTGTCCTTCATCCTCCAAGCTCTGAAGCCTGCTATTCAATTAAGATACAGTAACTTTGTAATGTGTGCTTCAAGAGAGGTTTTAAGCACAGTTCCAGTATTAGGACTGTACATTTGAATGAATGAGCCAGTCACTGTAGAGGCTCTTTAAAGTTAATCAGGATCAGTGGACAGTAGAGAGCCTTTATGAAACTGTTTTTGTCATGCTTTCTTGCAGACCATATGACACCATGCTGTACAGTATGCCTTGGACCAGACTTCCAAACAGTCCCTGCATCATCTGGTGTATCTGTCACATCTACAATTACATTATTGCTGTTTCACTCACACGAGCCACTGTGTCAGAGCTCTGAAAACCAAACAGATGGAGCTAGTTGGCAACAGAAGGCATGCAAATCATGGATCATTTGATTGGAGTTCTTATTTAATTATTCAACCAAGTGGCCGTCTTGGCTAAGACTCAATACATGCTGTCTACTGTACAATATGTGTAAGCAACTGTTACAATCTTCAGCTAATAGTGAAGATTAGTTTTAATTGTGCATAAAATATAATTAAAACTAGTTGTGTATTACGCACAGTTTTGCTTGGAGTATACATCAAAGAGCTAATATAATCCTGAAAATTTACTCTCTTCATTTTTCTGTCCCAGTTTATGGGCTAATGATTGTTGGTTTAACCATTTGGCATTTTGTCTTCACTTTTACTTTGCAAAACATAACTCAGCAGTGAGTAGGAGGAGGCTACAGCCTTTACTATGTGTGCATTGATTTTGTGATAGCTGCATTGCATTACATATAGCATACTAACATATCACGTGTGCACAAGAGTAGCTCATGAAATATCACTACAGCCACATTCAGGTGTGATGTTCTTTTTATGTAAGCCTTGAATTGGAGGGAAAAAATAGTGGGAACTGGAGAGGCAGCTGTGACAATGAACCCAAATTACAATCATGTGAAACTAGACCACAGATTTCAAGTAGTGAAGTAAATTAAATGAAAATTTAGTGTTGGCTGAAATAGTTTGCAGAAAAACAAAATGAGCTGTATTTAACATTCAGGCACAATGTTGAAAAGTGACAATTGCTTATCTCCATGGAGATCAATAATGGCTGCAGGATCATTGTGTAAAGTGTCTGCAGGTTTAATGCAGATAGGATGTCATTATTATTTTCTTTCTCCTAATGACCATCATTATGCACGGACACTGATTGAATTCCATTTGTTACCTACGTTTGAGCCTGAGTGGAATAATTACCATTTAAGTATCTCCATTAAAATTCATGCACGGATGTTCATACTCAGACCTTCTTTTAAAAATAACTAAAGTATTCATTGAATACAAAATGCATCAGATATGACACAGCCTTGCTTTCACACTTCAAAAATAATTACATGAATGTTATTAGAATGCATTCTTTTTTAGTTTGTATATATTTTTTTTAATGATGGCAAAAGAAAAGCAAGAAACTGTTTCTGCTCAGTTGCTATCAATGCAGCACACTCTCTTAATATTTAATTAAAATAGATCTTCTGGTAAGTGTGATCAATATCCAGCACCCTGTCTAAATTGCTTTTTCAACCTCTTGAGTCACATACAAAAATAAATATATTTCAGTGCTTACATACATATATGTTACATTTCTGTTTTTGCATCACAGGATAAACTGTGATTGTGATGCATTAAGATATTATTCGAACTTTTTCTGCTGTTACAAGCATGAATGGCAGCTTCAAACTCTATTTCTTCCCAAAGGAACTGAGTCATAGGTCTATAAGCCTATTTCTTTATCCATTGGTGCATAAATTTAGTAACAACAAAACATGTCACTCTTTGTTTCTTGTTTAACTTGCAGGCATCTTGAGTGTATAGTCCCCCAAGTGGAAGTAACTATGTTTATGCTGCAGGTAAATAAGGCAGCCTCTTCCATAATATTGCCATCTTTCTGTAAATACACAGCAGTAGCTGAACAGTTAGTCAGTGGAGGAGAACGGAAAGGGGATTTGGCCACACCTAATCAATCACTGACAGATTACTGCTAAAGCCACTTCCATACACATTAAAGAGGGACAAATGCAGAATTGCAACTGAACAAGTTCTAGTTTTAAGCCAACAGTGGGACTTCCTGGTGATTTATCAAAGTCACTGCTGCTGAGCAGCATGCCTGTGTGATTGTAGTTCACAGCAGACAGAACTGAGGCGCAGCATTGAAAAGAGTGTTTATGCCCTCAGCTTTGGCACTGTCAGCCTTGCGGAATTTACTGTAAATCACATTGCTTTTATTGCAAGATTTAGTAGCTTATCCTCTTGTGGGCTCTATTCACTTCAAGCTTGTCGCTATTAGGATTTTAGCCTAAGTCTATAAAGGGGCTTGGATACACATCTTGAAATAATGTGGGAAATCAAGTCTGTAATTTTTCACTTTTTTTAAACACATCTTTTTCTCGATAATAGCCAAATGTTTTATTGCTGCGACTGGACTACAGCATCTTAAGTGTGCATATTATTCATGTTCCGAGATCTCTGTTGAAGATGAGAATCATTGACTCTGATAGCCCAGAGATACAGTACAGCATCTCTACAAATGATGTTGTTTACACTATGAAGAGCCCCAAATCAAATTTGGTTAATTTGTGTAATGATAGAGAATATAAACACAGTATGAAGAAAAGCATTTTGTTTTAAAGCCAGTGGAAGAACTCAATATATTTTAAATTTGTTAGAAGATGGGACGCTACTGTAGCTTCTACGGTTATTGTGAAACAACAATCACAGTAAATATCAGTCAATAACTCTGCACACCACTGATCTGGGGGAATTTAAACTGTTACATCAAGTTGTATGCCCCAGTGCATGCAGCTGGTTTCTCCAGAGTCAGTGTTTCATGGCAGAAAAAAAATAAATGCCCAGCAACACTGCTGAAGTGATCACACATGACATAAGAGTCTGTAGGCAGAAGGTTAAAAAACAGCCAGTCACATGCCATGTAAACCCCTAACCTCATTCCTGGGGAAATGAACAATTTCAGTGTGTGTGTGTGTGTGTGTGTGTGTGTGTGTGTGTGTGTGTGTGCATGCGTGCATGCATTTTTGTGTGCCTCTGTCTGTGTGAGGTTGTACTTTATATTTATAAACTTTTTATGCTTAAAAAAAAGTGTTTAAGTATATTTAAAAAAAACCCATCTATAATATAATTTAATACGCTTCATATATGCTTTTCAGAAACTCATCTCTATCTGTACAATCTTAAAGCAGCATTAACAAAATCCAAAATTGGAAATTTTAACCTAAAATTAAAATATATATATATTTTTAAAAAAAATCATATCCACTGGCTAACCTTATTTTTTCTGAGGGTTTGATATGTGTCAAGGATTCAAGTGTGTGATGGACATGAACTGTGCTCCATGTAGCTGTATGTGCAGGTGTCTGCATGATGTGTGTATTGACGTGCTGTAGCAAGGGTTCAGGGAGGCAGCTGAGCAAAATAATTTAGAATGTCCTGCCTGCTGACACAAGGACAAAGGCACATACTGAACATGCCCATATGAGGAAGGAGACACTGGACAAAGCTACACATGGATATGCACTGCTGTTGTTTTCGCCGTGACCTCCACAACACACAGAGATTTTCACTGGCTGTTCCTACAAGCCTGGACACTCACTTCTGGTCATCTGAGCATTATCAGAATACTGTTCTACTATTATTAGAAAATTATCTCAGCATTGCTGTCAATAATCACCAGCAGAATATATGTGAATTCACTTCTGTTATCAAGGCATTTTTCTCTTTTCTCTCTTTGCTAACAGGGACAGTATAGGCTACTACACAGCAGTAGCAAATGATTCTGGAGTGTGTAAGCTTAAAATGTCATTTCCCAGAGAATTTTAGTGGCTGCTCCATGCCCTGCCTTATGGGTAGGATTTCTCCAAAGAGTTCATGCAGTTGGAATTAGCATGGTGCAGTCAAGGGAGTACTGAAGGCTAAATCAATGCATCACTCCCAGGGCCTTGGGTATGGAGATGAGAGGGCATAATGCGACTTCTGGTGCCAAACCTCATATCATGTGTCTAACCAGGGTCTTTCTGCAGCACTCCCCCAACGGAAAGAGATCACCTTCCTTTTTCAAGGCCATACAGATAATACGAATAACAGTGAAGAGTTTGAGAGTAACCTGCTAAAATATGCATCTTGACAATAAAATAAAGATAACAGTTGTAAGTTTTCTGTGCGATTCTTTTAGAGTTACAGTACACAAGAACACTCACACCTTGGTAGTTGCCCACTTGATACAAAATTACAGTTACATGCTTTTTAGGTTACTAAAACAGGAGGAAGCAAGTGCGCTAGTTCTGTTTGAAGTTAACAAAATTTACCAGCACCAGCACTGATTGCTGATTGTTTTGAGTAAATTAATAAAAAAAAAAATTTTTTTTTTTTAAATTAAGGAGCCGTCTTCTCACTGTGAGGCTGCAAGGCAATTTGCACAGACTCCAGTGTCCCCCTGTCATTTGATAAGCTACCTATGTCGACCTATTGCTTTACATTTTGTTACCCTGGGGTGATATGCAGTATCAATGACCCCTGTGTACAGTAATCAAGCGGTTATATTTAAGATAACACGTGGTGGAAGACCAAGAAGACCAGCAGATGTTTTACATTTTCACTGTCGACAGTGTATATGTAAGTTATTCAAAGCCAAAAGAACTGCACATCATGCGCACAGATGAATATAACACAGTTAGAAATGCGCAGATACACATGTGGCTCAGAAGAGCGTTTACAGCAGTACACATACACAGTGACAAAGAGTTCTCAGCAGTACTTTCAGAAGTATAATTAGATAGTTAATACGTCAAATTGCCCAAAAGCAAAATTTTGCCATGATAGGCTTCTAGTGAGCTGCTGCTCATTAAGGTTGATTCTCTTTGAATTTGGCTCTCGCCGGACAGAACATGCGCAGTGTGCAGCGTACTGCCTTCAGTCAGTGGAGCAGCTGTCCAGGGTTTGGAATTCCAACATGGCAGAGGCTGTGGTCAGTCTTCCCCTCACTAACTTGGAATGGTTTCAGATCGTGAGCAGCCACGCTTAACCCCAGCGAGCCATTCATCTACACACTCACTGGATCGATGGTACTATAAACCCTGACGCTGCACTGTCACCTACACAGGTAAGTCTTTTTATGTCTATCAATGATGCGAACAATTAAAAAGAGAAACGGAGCAGCTCTGCACGCACAAATGCTCGATGAGAGACGGTGTCGCGCATCACAGAGCTGCAGCGCAGTCTGTGGCCAGTCATTCTGCATTCTTCGAAGCAAAATTACTGGTCACTGCTTTAGAAAATAATAAAAGAAGGTTATGAAGTTAGAGCGACTTTACAATTAATGTTCAACTCCGCGTTGTTTGAGGCGAAGGTTACACGCACGGCTGAATCCAGTCTCCAAAATAACTTCCCTGCAACGAGAAGTTTTTGCATGTCAGCCTGAATAAAACTTGTCGCGATAACCGCAGGCGGGTGGTTAATAGATGGGTTGTCATTGCGCTCTTAGTGGGACAACTGCTGGCAAGTAATCTATTTTAAAAGTAAAGGGAGGGGGCATCACGCTGGTTTAGCCTCTTCCTCTAATGGGCGGCATGAAGAATGTGTGTTTTATGTCATCCACAGTCTCTCACATGCTTCCTATTCTCTTGTTTCAACTCGCGCAAGAGGTGACAGCCTCCAGCCGTGCCCGTGTGGCTTTAGCGTCTCCGTTCAGGGGTTTTTCCTTTTTTTTTTTTTTTATATGTGACTCGCATGATGCCTTTTTCTTCGTTTTTCTTATTCCTAATTATACGGTCTAAATGAATACCTACGGAAAGAATAAGGGACCGTGCGTTTTGAAAGTTGTGAAATCCGATAGCTGAGGAAAAAGTGGCTGTAATGAGAAGCAACCTTTGGAATTCCTCCTCGTGAAAATTCCGTTTCTGCTGTTTTCCCTCTCCTCTTGTTTTTAGGCTTGAAGACATGATCACTAGCACCAGTATATATGGTATGTTCAATTTGTAATTATCCTTAATGTTATTATTTTTAATTGTCATATTTGAAAGAGGCTTCCATTGCAGTAAATGTGTTTTTTTTTCTTTGTGCATGCATGGTTCATCTTCAGAAGTTTACTTGATTTAGGTTAAATAATTTAATGAACGTAGTTCAGAGATGAGGGCACATTGTGTGATTAATTTTGTACAAGTGGCATTATCAATTAAGTTCAAAGTGCCTTGTGTAGGTTAAGAAATTTGCCCTCATTTTAATTGGTTTGGTTTCTATAATTGACATACTTGATGTCCAGTTTTAATTTTTCTTTGTCCTTTCCCTGCTTTCATTTTCTTGCATGCATAACTCTGACAATATGACTGCTCTAGCAATATGACTGCTTGGAGTGACTAACAATATGACTACACTTGAGAAAATGAATTTGTAAGGGTTGCAAATTTGCATGAAGAGATCAAATATCAAACACAGCAACAATTTTTGTGTGCAGTCTATTTTTATGGTATAATTTAGCCATAAATACAAACATTTGCCCATAAAGAATTTTCTAGAAAATAGTCTTTTTAAAAAGTAGTTTATTTCATTTTATTTTGTTATTATTTTATAATTTTTTGACATCACTTTGAATTAAAAGGATCTCTTAAAAGTTGTTTAAACATAAATGTATTGTCATGGTTCCACAGTAATCAGGTTACATCACAATTATACTATTGCTTAGTCAACAATAAAGAATATGAAGCATAACTTAAGCATAACATAACTAGTACAACAAAACTACTAGTAATACAACCTTGCTGTCTTGGTTCAATATTACAAAACACTTTAAGGCATGTAGCCTAAGTTTAAGGAAAAAAACACACTACTTTTATGTTCAGCTGGCACAATCCAAAAAACCTACGAGTGAAACAATATCATATTTCCTCACAAATTAGTTCAAAAGCAATGTAAAAAAAAAAAAAAATGCTGTCATTTATGTTAAAGTGGGGATGATTTGTGAAAAGCCAGTAAATGGACGCAAAGTCAGGGAAGTAACAAGTTATGTGCTTTCTCTCTTTTGCAAACACTTTGTCCTAAGTGAACCTTTTCCACCTCCATAGAACAATTTACTTAATTGTGTTCACACATTTCATTTGCATGTTTTGCTTTGAGAGGAAATTAACATCATCAGCAGTGAGCTGAAGTATGTTTTCATTCCTCTTCAAAAATAACAGCATTCCAGCATCCGTGGAAAAAATGTACATTAACGCCACATTCATTATGTTTGAGTGTTTGGTTGTAATGTGTTTTTTTTTAAGTGGGTATTAATTTTGTCGGTTTGATTTTTTTAAAATGTTTTTCATATTTATACCCCTGTGCATGTGTGGTGAATATTTTTATTACACAGACTTCTGGTTTGAGCTTCTCTGACATGGACAGTGACCGAGACTACACTTTGCTTTACGCATTAAAATCAGCTTGTACTCTAAATGTTAAATACAGTGTACAGGATCTTTAAAGGTACCATTTCATATGTTGAAGTGGTGTAATTTAATTTAAAAAATCCTTATACCTCATGTATTTTCCTGCTGGCATATGTTTACACCTACAATATAATTTTTGTGGAAGTTATGATTTCAGAGGTCAGAATAAGAGTTTAACACTGGGTTTATCGTGATAATTTACAGTGTATCTGCACACAAAATGGCCTTATTCGCCTGAGCATACTTATCAGAATTCAAACTCTGGAAGAGTTCCCTGTCTGAGCTCCTGCAGTGTGTTAGCCGATTCTTGCAGATCCTTACTTAACCCCAGACACCTCTGTTGTGCATGGAAAGAAGCTGACAGCTCTGTTTATTTCTGATAGGATAGCACTTATGATAACAACCTAAGCTGCTATTTGACACAAGTCTCAATTTTGACTCCTGTTTTCATCGCCCTCCTTTCTGTATGTCACACATGTTCACACTTTAAAGAGTGAGTGTAAAGAAATACAAGAAGTAAACTAACTAAATAACTGCATGCACTTATTTGTGACAGAGGGATATAGAAATATTCCTGTTGTTATACTGACAAAAGGATTCCTAGCTGATGGTGGCCAAAGAAATGCATTTCTTTTCACGCTTCAGTACAGTGTAATAAAAGATATTTTAAAATCATACTTGTAAAGTAATTTTAATATTTCAAACTATTTTTTTTCTTGTTTTAATGCTGCTGTTTGTGTGTGCTAACACAAATCACATACATCAAAATAGGTTTCCTGAAATACAGTGTAAACAGATTAAAACAAATGATGCATCCTTGATTTATTGTTGGATACATCTGTAATTAAGTAATCTAATTATATAATCATAAAACAGAAATAATTATGGATATGCATCTTGTGAATGCATCCTGTCCTTGTGAATCAATCTAGCTTCTCTAAACGTTCTGTCTATAATCTCAAGTGTGTAACACTACTAGTGATCACTAAAATTGACAGCACGATTTAAACCATTACCTTAGGGAGGTGGTATACGGTAGAACCGACACTTTATATATGCACTAATCATGACAATTAAAGCCAGCTCCTGAATACCTCGAGCTGACTCTGTGTAAACACCCCCTGGGATGTCTGCAGGGCTTTTGTAAATAGATGAAATGCTCATCTTTAGAAACTGATCTATTTGTCGGTAACTAGATGAAATCCCATTCAGCCCCTTGACTACAGTATGTTGTAGCAGATCAGTGCAGGATTGTCATCTTTAAGAAAATATGTTAAGTGGTGTCTTTCCTGTTTTTCATATAAAAAGCAAGGGAGTCCCCAGCGGAGTAAGACTCAAGCAAAAAGGACGGGAAAAAAACCCCCTCCAATCTTTTAACATGTTCCCCCCCTTCCTCCTCTCTTTGTCTCTTTCTCTGTTCGTCTCCTCAGTTGTATCCATATCTCTGTCGTTTCCCTCATGGCAGCTTGCTATGTTATCTCTGTGTGTGTTTCACTCTACACTGACAATTCTTGCAGTGATTTAAGTTGGACTGCATTAGAAGGTGGAGGCAGCTGTCTGTTGCTATACTGAGGGACGTGTTTGCTCTACTGCAAAGATGAAGGACCGTGAATCCTTGACATCCTCCCTCTCTCTTCCCTCCTCCTCCTCCTACCATCTCATTTAGACACAGTGACTGTCTGCTCAGACTTGTTTTTTTCCTCTGAGTGACAGCATATGGCATAGACATTTTCTAAAATGCATGTGCCTACTATTGGCTGCTTGTACTTACCCTTCATATGTCTCCTAGCTACGGGCCTGTCACATATTTTTCTAATTCTAACAAAATACTCTGACACTAATTTAGTTTACCAGATAGTAGTTGATAAAACAATGCTGGTTTAATGCTAGAGAAGCTAACAGATATTTAGAGTCTGTTTTACTACTGTCTATAATTTAAATAGCTCTTCAGAGTTTTTTTTTTTTATTGTAGCTTGTTTTATTTTTTCAGGAATAAAAACCTGCAGTGATCCTTTTGTGTGTTTGTGTGTGTGCTTGCTGGTCAGCCTGTCTGTTTTTTCTTTGTGCGTGTTGAGGACTAGTTTGAGGGTGGACACGATGTGCTGTACTTTCTTTCTTTTTCTTTTTTTTTTTAAGATACTAATCCCTCACACATACATCCTATAATATCATTATGATCCATACCATAAAGTGTATTCTGATTACAGATCTTAGGATTCAGCAAATTACTAATTATAATGGCAACACTTTCATAGGGTATAGTGCAGGGGCAGGTTTATTTAGGCCATCATTGCTAGGCATATTATTTACACAGTATACCATTTGTTGTCTTAAACTCCTTGTTCTTCTCATTTCAAACACATTGAAACAAGGGCTTTGTTTCATCTCCTTCACATGAGGTGTCTCTGCACTCATAAGGAGAGAAGGCAGTTCAGCGCCTGTTGGGGATTGGCTAGAATAGACAATTCCCAGGTGTACTAAACTAGGTTTAGCACTAAGGCTTTTAATCTGGACTTGTAGGAGATTCATGTGCATTCATAGATTTGCCTCTGTAATTATCATACCCCCAGTGGCAGCCAGAGAGACATTTGCCTAAATCACTGATGTCCTCATTACACTGTTTACATTTTAATTAGTCATGCAAACTTCTTTATTTTTTACTGACCAAAAAGATTTGGTTTATGCCCAGCCTGTTTTGTGGCCCTTTCTGAATAGTGTCTGCAGCTCACAAAGAGAACTGTTGATTTTGCACATTTTTCGTCTTTTAATGTAGCCTTCTTTACATGCCTTTAAAGTGTTTTTTGTAATTTAACATTTATAATACAAATTTTTAATTGATTGACTGAGAATGTCATTCAGGTGCTTTATGAGCAAGGTGAAGAGGCAGTAGACAACTGCAGATGACGGCTCGAGGATGTTATTCATCTCTAAGAAATAACAACATTATGTCCTTATGACTGAATCTGCTTCCATAACTTTAATTTATTTCTTTGGCCAGATAATTTACTGCTACTCTGAGGCAGTGAATACCCAACACTCAAGGAGTATGATTAAGAAAATCTACAATTCCATGACTTTTGAAAATAGCTGGCACTTTGAGCTGTCATTGTGTGCCTGAGTACTGTTGGTTATCACTGAATAACCTTGGTGAAGAGTGGTGTTTGTTCCTGTCCTTTTTCCAAGGTGTTTTCTTTTTTGTGTGTGCTGTTGGGGAGTTTTTTATTGTGAAAAAGGAGCAAGCCTTTCACTAGAGGATAAGAAAAAAAAAACTCAATATTTTTGCTGTATTGAAATTCCTCTTGTGTTCTCACAAACCAGTGTCTGATTAATCTGGTAATCGAGGCCATCGTTCTAGCTACACTGAAAGCCCATGCGACTAGACAACCTTTAAGTACTATTTCACCACATTTGTCAGACTCATTATTGGTTATTCCTAATAGCAAATACCCTACTTCTTTTATGTAAATTGTCACATTTGTCTTGATGTTGACTTGTGTTAATTAATATTTAATTGTGATAACACGTGACTGACTTTGATCCTGCTACTGTGGTTCTAAATGTAGCTTGTTCTAAATTTAATTTGGAGAAAAAAAACTGTCATTTTGAACACATTTGTCTCACAGACTAACAGTGTGTCAAAACCATTTTACTTTGCAATTGTCATAATGACAATATAATAGTGTTATATTTCATGGGCTGGAATACATGCTTGTATTAACTTTGACATTTATATTCAAGACCACGCTTGGATTTGCTCTGAATATAAAAGTTCATCTTTTGACTTTTTTTTTCCATCTCCGTGTTCATCACATCCCATGCTAATTGTCTCAGATATCAATTTGAGGCAATTAGCTGAAACGATGATCAGATGAGATGTGAGCTATCAGTGGTTTCCTCAAAGTTCTAAGCGATTCATTCATCCTCCGTGGAGTCCGGTGGCTGGCAGACTGGCATTGTGCCAGGTGCTAGCAGAGGGAGCCTTGAGTGCCAGGGTCGAGAGCATGCGTTGAAGTTTGCCTGATGATGTGGAGAGGAGGGAGATGAGGATGAGTGGAGGGAAAGGGAAGCGGGGGATGCAAGGTTGAGTATATGCTGCCATGGAGGTTTAAGGTGTCAGGCTGCGGCAAAGGCAGCAGGTGTCTGCAGTGACACTGTAGTGTGACCACAGCTGTCTGCACAGAAGTAAGCCAGGAAGACTGGATATGTGGGGAAAGAAAGAAATAAAATGTTTGCCATGTGATTATTGTTTAATAATCCATGTAGATAAGTTAAATTCATAAAGCTATTTCTAACTCTAAGTGAATAGTTGCAGAAAGCCTTGATATCTTGCATATGGCCTATTTGACAGTCCCTCTTAGAGTCCGCCTGGTATTAGATTAATTTAAATCAGTAGAAAAAGGAGTGCAAAAAATGAACGTTCGAGAGTTCAGCATCATCCCTGAGCTTTATGAGGGCTGACACTTCTTTTGTGTTCATTATCAGGAAATCACCTCAGGGAGTCATGTTGACTTTGCATGGTCTAAAATAGCTGTTACAGTGGACTGCCCCACGCTCGCTTGCTCACTTCCACCGTAAGTATCTGGGGAGGCAAGGTGGAAATGCCAAACGAAGGTTTTGCTGAGAAAAGCTAAACATAGTTGAAACTCCCACTTTCGCAAAGGAAATCAAGCCATTTGTCCATTTGTCTGTCTAGGATGTTGCAGTCAGTAAACAAAAGCTTGTGTTCTGTTTGTGATTCCTGCATGTAATGTAGTATTATAACTGCAGACGGCAGAATGGCTTCATACCTTTAGATGCTTTTTTGCTGCACTGTGTCCAACTCAGTTTGCTCACAGATCATCTTTTTCCTAGGTTGAAATAAAAACTAGAAGTATTTTTATTGATATAGTTTTACTCTAATGTTGTCCTTTGGAAGGAAAATGTATTAATAAAATGTGTTATCCGACCTGCACACACTTTATAGCAGCATTTCTGTATGGTACAGAACAATAGTAAATTCATTTACTTGGAGCGTGATGTTTCTGCAGCAGAAACCCCTGACTGCATTGCCTCTCCCACATCTTTAAATGGATCCCATGAGTCTTCAGCTCTGTTGTTTCCATAATTCATTTCAAAGCTTCCATGTAGCATGGAGAGGCTAGAGGGGTGAAAAATAATTTTATGTCTGAAAAAAATTGATGTAAAGCAAAGTCACTGCTTCATGCAAAGTGTGCCATGCCTTGGAAGCATGTGAGCTGGTGTACTGTAGGAGAAGGGAGTGTTTGGGCAAAGGATGGACTGTATGTGTGTATGCGTGTATGTGCATGCCTGTGTGTGTCTGTGTGTGCCTGTCAGTCTGTCAGTTAGGCCTAATGTGGCTCCCTAGAGGTACCTGGGGGAGACCCATCTAGCACCCAGTCAGCCTCTGCTGGCGGCCAAGTGGTGACAACGGGTTCCCACAGAGAGAGGAAGTGTCATAGTATGTATGTAAACTAGTGACAGATGACTGGAGACATGTGGCCTGTAGACACTGGGCCTGAAAGTAAAGCAGTTTTGCTTCGGCTTCCTTTCTTTCTTCCCACTTGAGACCTCAGAGAGCGAGCATCAGGCTCCACAACAGTGCGGAATACAGTGACAACAAGTCAAAGATGTGAATAAAAAGGATGCAAATCATTTGGCATGAAAAGACACATGCTATGTGCAAAGGTTTGTTTGCCTTTGAAAGGCTGTAGCAAAGGAGTGAGGAGTTTTTAGTGTGCAGAGCTTCAGGCAGCTTTTCTAGGCCACAGGTCATATGGGTCAGTGTTACACTCCCTGCAGCCTCACTTCAACCCTCGGTCTTGAAATAGAACATGCAACGTCACCCAGCCAGGAGGGAGGTAGATTCCAGACCTCAGTGGCCACAGGCTGCACATGTGGAATCTGCTCGTGTAGTTGACCCCAAGTGTTTGAAAGTTAGAATGCTCCCAGTAGAGTATTGTTATTTCATGCATACCCAAATGAGCACGGCTGTACGATCTGCCTTCTACAAAGTGGACCAGTATACTTTACTGTATGTTCACTCTGTTCACCATTCATCAAGGGAACTCACACAAGCCAGAGGCAGGTTTATTTAACTATCCACACATAACCTGCAAGAAAGGAAAAACAAAAAACAAACAAAATAAAACAAATAAACAGAGGAGTAAGTGTTTTTTATTGCACATTTCTGCCAGAAGGACTTGTACCTGCTTTCCTCTTTCAACCATTCATTGTAATAGAATAAACAGCACATGGACAATGAGCACAAAAGAGTATATTTAACAATCAAAGCTGTTTTTTTTTTGTTTGTTTTTTTCTTTTTCTTTTTGGTTGTAGCATAAAGTAGATTAACTATCATTTTAGTACACAGTAGTTGTTAATAAAAACTTAAAAGACATAAAAATATAAGACAAGAACACACACACAAATTACTGATGATACAACCTAATTCAAGGTAGCATTTCTTGGAAAGACTTACTGTCACCAGTCTTAGTTAAAGACACAGACACATAACAATGTGTGCAGGTTAATTAATTTATCTAAGATTAATTAACCTTCCTTAAATTTTTAAGATATTTTTTTTTTAGGAACTATGTATAGCACCTAGAAGATAGAAACGCAAAACATTCCAAGGTTGACAAGATTTTTGCCTTATTGTTTCCTGTCTTTTACCAATTCCATGCTCTTAATACAGTGGTCAGTATCAGTATTTGATCACGTACAGTGCTGCCATTTCATGGATATAGTAACATACAGCCATTTGTTAGCTTAGATATCAAACTCCTGGCCAGTTTCCTTAAAGTCACCATTGGAGAGAAAGCTGTATGTCCAAGCAACGGTTCGCTTTCTGTCAAGAGAAGTAAAATCTATCAGCACTGATGAGTTCATGCTCCATCGAATATATCCATGCCAAACTGTTTATTGTGAGCTCCAATAGTGCTATTGTGCTATTCTCTAGTCCATGCGGTCCAAAGACCCAATTCACATTTGAGCAATGGGTGACCCTAGGTTGTGTATATTGATGAGTGGGATTTGTTTCTTAATAGAATTGTGTCTAATTAATTAGCTTTAAATTGGTTGAACTCTGAACATGCAAATACAGCACAATGCGGAACAATCATTACTTTAAACGGTATAAAGAACTGCATATTAAGTCGACATAATGAAAAGTGGGAGATGTTTGTGTCTGTTTATCTCGTTTGTGATACTTAATGCATTGTAGTGCATAATTCACATCTTTGAACGTTCCTGAGGAGTGGATTTATAATCCGTGAAAAGTGTTAGCTGAACAAAGAAAATGTAGAAATATTTTTAAATGAATACCTCTCAATTTCTATTAATTATCTCATCTAATTTTCACAATTGCTTTGTGACACAGATTGACCTTTTTTCTTTCCTTCATTTCATAATCTATTAAGGAATGCTCTAGAATAATTTTCATTTCACGTCCTTTTTTTTTTGGTTTGTGTCTCATTTATGTCAAAACACTGATCTCTCTGAAGGCTCCCAATCTCCCATCCACTTTCCTCGCAGCGGTTTACAATTGCTTGCACTGTTGTCTCTCATTAATTTCTGCCATTTGTAAAAATTACACTACTGAAAACAAACAGTTACAACATTACCATCATTTAAAATAAGTATTTGTTCATTCAACCACAAATATCTCCTGCTACATGACATTGTAACCCTGTTGCTGTTTCATTTTATGATATTGAGGTTTGCACAACTTAAGTATATTGTTAAAGAATTGACATGGTTCAGAGCTTCATTAAAGTTCCACAGTACCACTGAACTGAACATTTTAAAGATGTTTACAGAGACAAAAGTTTAAAAATATATAAATTTTTTTTTTTTTTTTTATTTTTTGTGTTATT
>VUQI01061018.1:36467-61215 GCA_015106735.1 Paratilapia polleni
TAATTTTTTTTTTTTTGACAGTTTTTTTTTTTTTTTTTTTTTTAAATTAAAGATTTTTTGTTACAATATGTATGACACTATGTTATTTTTCAGATTTTATTGTTTACCTTGCCATTGTTCTTATTTAATAATAGGATTTATTTTCATGTCATTTTCTGCAGATTGATAAACATTTCTATTCAGCCACAGTATGGCTATATTTTTCTGCACAGGCTTTTTGCCTCAGGTTTTTTTCTTTATCATTAGCTTGGATGGTTGACAACCATGTGAGCCATAGCATGGATCTCTTTGACTAAAACCTTGTAAATTAACACAATTAGTGCAGCATCATCCTGCTAATTAGCTGCCGGTGTCTGGTGTTGCTGGTGGGCAAATGGCTGGGAGGGAGTCAGAAGGGAATCTACAGACAAACACAGCATTTGTAATCTGCCTCTGGACAGTAGCTGCTTGTTGCTTAAATACTGTGATATGGACTTAACCTACTGAAATATACGCTAAAGCACTACAGTGCCTGTTTAACAAAGACAGACATTCTAACAAGCAGGAACAGTTTAGTTGAATGCATCCTCTCTCATATCTTCTTGTGGCATTTGGCCAGATTAGTGTTCATGAGAGATGTGTGACACTGTACACTATCGGATTGTCTTGAGCTGTAATCTCTAATAGTCTAAATTCTTTGGGGGTATAGTACATCCTCTGATAATCCCAGAGTAATAGATGACAGCATGAGTAAAAACTTTTATTTGCAGATCGACTTTAGTGTTTAACTTGATTATTTCTGTCATTCAAACCTTTAAGGCTATATAGAGAGGCTGGGGAGAAAAAGACAAGTGAAGCATTCCTTCCTCACTCTGCCGATGAGCAAGCAGTAGGCAGACTCGATGTGGATGTAATTCATGCTGGGCTGAGGGGTTTGTGTGATGAAAGCAACGGAGCGCTGCCAAGGAAGATTGCTTTGCTGCTGTCCTCCAAGCAGATTTGAAACTGTCTCAGAATGCCTCAGATGAGAGTTGGATTATAGACTGACCTGCAATGTCTGTGTCATTCTGCTCTGTGTTGGGTGGATTATACCACCGTTACCAAGTGTTGGGTCCCACATCCTCATAGTGTCCATGATGTGTATTCTGATAGTGTTGTCTGTCATATAAGAGACATTTAAAGATTATGAAGCAAGTTGTACTAAGAAAAAATATGTCAGACATTGTAGAAAACCCATGTCAGGCTTTTTCTTTGTATTTTTTTTTTTACCACTCTCCACATAAATAGTTAGAAAAACACCTATGGACTTTTTCTGTGTGTTTTAATTTTTACAGTTTCACTGTAGAACATTAAAGAATGACAGAATATTACATTTAAATGACAATGAACCACAATTCAATGCTTACATTGACATATTTCTTCCTTATGTGGAATATCCAGGTCTAAAGATGCAGTGGACCCCAGAGCACACACAATGGGCAGAACAACACTTTGACATCTCATCCACTACCCGCTCGCCAGCACACAAAGTAGAGGCCTACCGGGGGCACTTACAGCGAACATACCAGTATGCGTGGGCAAACGATGACATCTCTGCACTGACTGCCTCCAATCTTCTTAAGAAATATGCAGAGAAGTACTCTGGGATCCTAGAAGGCCCAAATGAAAGAGCCCTGCTGTGCTCCTACTCTGATAGCACTACTGGACTCATGAATGGACGAAAGTCAGAGAATGAGTCCTGGCAGGAGGGGATTTACCCAATGAACTGTGCTCCAGATGTTATATCTGTGAGCAAAGCTGGAATGACAGCTGCCCTACCCCCTACAGATGTGTCAGCTAGCATAGGCAGCTCCCCAGGGGTGGCCAGCAGCTTGTCTGAGCCTAGCTATTCCAGCAGTAACTGTGGGAGTCATACAGCCACTACTCTCCACTCGGGCCTCCCCTCTCAGGAATATACTGCCAGCTACAACGGCTCCTACCTGCATTCTAGCTACAGTGGCCAGAGTACCCCCGCCCTTCCATCCCCACATCCTTCTCCTTTGCACAGTGCTGGGCTATTACAACCCCCTCCCCCACCTCCTCCCCCTAGTTTAGTGGCGAGCTACAACGCTGGGTCTCCAAACCTTCCCAACTACAATTATCCTCCAACAGGGTATGCTTCGCAGACTGCAGTTGGCCCTGGTTATAGCCCTGGGGGAGCACCCCCTCCTTCTGCTTATCTGCCGTCTGGTATTGCAGCTCCTACACCAATCCCTCCCTCTACATTGCCTGGCTACACCTACCAGTCCAGTAATCATACCCCAATTGCACCAACACCTTTGAATGGCAGCACATCCAGCTCATTAAAACGAAAAGCTTTCTACATGAGTGGACATGGAGATATGGACTCAAGCTATGGTAATTTCAGCTACAACCAACAGCGCTCTTCACAGAGCCCCATGTACAGAATAGTAGAAAGCAGCATCTCAGACTCAAACAGGGGCAATGGCTTTGAAAGAAATGCTGAAGCAACATCTTTAGCTTTTAAGCCAACCAAACAGCCAATATCTACTG
The DNA here is from genome assembly GCA_015106735.1 of Paratilapia polleni. NCBI lineage: Eukaryota > Metazoa > Chordata > Actinopteri > Cichliformes > Cichlidae > Paratilapia > Paratilapia polleni. Next base: position 39,000 of record VUQI01061018.1, read on the forward strand.
ATCAGCAAAGAAAATTTAACTTACACTCTGGCAGAGCACTAACTCCTCCATCATATGGCTCAACCAAAAGCTCTGCAGGTGATCTTAGAACTAGCGAGCCCTACAGCAAGTTTGGATCTCCCATCATGAGCGAGCAAACTGAAGAGCACAGACAGCACCTCTCTCATTCCCTAACAGGGCCTGACATAGGTACAGCTACCTCTTCCATCCATGCTGCAGAAGAACAACTGAAGAACAGTGATTCCAACCTGGTGGAGTTGGTAACAACAGAAATCCTTCAACAGGGCTCCCCAGTGGACTGGAGTGACATTGCAGGTCTGGATATGGCGAAAGCAGCCATCAAAGAGGAGATACTATGGCCCATTTTAAGGCCCGATATGTTTAGCGGACTTGCCACGTTACCTCGGAGCCTCCTTTTATTTGGACCTCAGGGAACTGGTAGAACACTTCTGGCACGCTGCATGGCCAACCAACTGGGGGCTGCCTTTTTGCGAATAAGTAGTTCAGCACTGGTGACCAAGTGGTTGGGGGAAGGGGACAAGATCATCCAGGCTTCTTTCCTCATGGCACGTTGTCGCCAACCAGCTGTAGTCTTCATCAGTGAGGTGGACCTACTGCTGTCAGCCCAGCTAAGTGAGGAGAGCCCTGTAAATCACCTCAAGGCTGAGCTTCTCATACAGCTTGACAGCATTCTAACCTCTACTGAGGACCATGTTCTTGTGGTCTGCTCTACCAGTAAGCCTGAAGAGATCCCAGAGTCCCTGCGGAGGTACTTTACCAAGAGATTGTTAATTCCCTTGCCTGATGGGACTGCACGCCATCAGATAATCAGTCAGCTGCTCTCACAGCATAACTACTGTCTTAGTGACAAAGAGATGTCACTACTGGTTCAGAGGACAGAGGGCTTCTCAGGACTGGATGTGGCCCAACTGTGCCAAGAGGCTGTGGTAGGTCCTCTCCATGGCATGTCTGGTACTGACCTGTCAAACATCCACCCCAGTCAGATGAGACCAGTCTCTTACCAAGACTTTGACAATGTGTTTTGCAAATTCCAGCCCAGCATATCACAAAAAGAACTTGATATGTACACTGAGTGGAATAAAATGTTTGGCTGTAGTCAATGAAAGGGATCCATCAAACACAGTTTCTTTAAAACCAGTTGTTGATTACAAATAAGTATTTAGCCATCAGTGAAGAAGAAAAAAGCCAAACAGTGATGACATGAACATGCTATGTAGAGTAAAGGAATTGTCCTTATGGGCTTCAGACAGAAGACATCAGTCTGGACATCACACTTTGGTAAAAATCAGAAAAAATCTTTATATGGCTAAATCCATGTGCTCACTAAAACTCATGCAACTTGGTGAAGATGCCCCACGTTTTGTATATACATATACATATATATTTAAATATATATACTATTCTGCTGATCTTGAGATTTAGTTGCTATCAAGTGCCTGAGGTGGTGCTGTTAAAATTTTTTTTTGTATTTTTTTGCCTCACAATCTTCATTGGTGAAATGTGCTAATATAAAAAAAGCTTTACAATGTGACAAAACCTTGCTTTCTCTTAATTATTGAACAGTGTTCTTCAGCTGTGTCTGTTTCGTGCTCTGTGTGAACACTTGTGGTTAATTTGAGCTGAATTAAATTTACTGGCAACATTTTAGTTGGGTTTCATTACCTTACACAGGTTTTACACCTGTGTAAGTCATTTAATTACCATAACATTGGTATAGCCATTATTTTTAGGTGGACCAATATGATTTTTTTTTTCAGTCAACTTAAATTTGGTTGATGTACTAGCCTCTCCACTACAAATAAAATGACAATTAAATGAAATAAAGCTGACATGGTGAATTCAATTTGAACAATAAATTACTATGTAGTTCTTGTTAAAACATTGTCAGAATAGTAAATCACAATGTAAATTCTAGCATTTTTTTCTTTTGATGTTTTCTATTTGATAACTCAGGAAAGTGATGATGATGATGTAGTACCTCATAAGCTTGTATCAAAGCACTACACGATACACAAGCATTTGGCTTGCATTTAAAATCGCATCATCAGACCATGAAAGGCTATTTAATACCTCAAAAAGCTTGAAACAAAATGAAAAGTTTCCTGCAATGAATGTTTGAGAATAATTCTCATGTATTTGCAAAAGTAATTTGTTTAGGATTCTTTAACTTCTGAATTAATTTGAAATGGAAACTTGTCCTATGATCAGAGACTTGCCTTTGAAAAGAATGGAATCATTATGTATCTTGAAATATAGCCTTGAAGAAATTTCTGTTTGGAGCATTTTTTTTTTCTTTTTCCTGTTGGCTATCACATGAAAAACCTTCATTTACATCAAATACAATGATCCTGTTGTTTAGTTCCCTGTTTCCAGACACAGATGTTCAGCTTGTGGTTATGCAGAACTGAGAGAAATATGAAAGGTGTAGACAAACATCTTGGGGTTGAGAAAGACAACTGCCCCAAGCTATTTCATTCCATCTTGCTGCTGTTTTATCATTAATGAAACCTAAGGATTATGTATAGCCCACGTTCCTTTCTACCTCAGTTTGTTTGTTATCTCTGAAAGACAAATTCACGAGGACAGAAAAATGTCAGCACCTATTCTGCTTGTTTGATGAGAAAACCCTTTGAAAGAAAACAAAACAGTATTTTGTTTTGTGAAAAATCTATTAGCTTTACATTTTGATAACTGCCAAGAACCTTGTTACTCACCATATAATGTACGTAAAGGGGAACGCCACTGAATATCAAGTTTGTGATACACTGTGCCTTTGCCTTAAGGACAATTTGGTCTCTATTAGCTAACATTCACCAGTGGATCTTCTTGTCATACCTTGTTAGACCCCTGAATCTGTGATGTCTAATAGAGACATGTGTAGGTCTGTACATGTTCTGTCTTAAAAGTAATTCCATTATGTTAATGTAATGTTTACAGATGGATTAGTTTGGCCATCTTAGGCAACAACTGTTACATTCATGAGTTGAGTGGCATTCCTTTTTAGGAACATTTTTGAAGGCTGGTCTTATATTGTCTGTATACAAAAATGGTACATTTATTTTATTCTGTTATCATTTTCACATTTAAACTGTTACATTGTTATTAATCACTATTTGCTGCCATTTATCAGTACATGTCCATGCAACATTTCCAACAACAAAAGAGCCAATCTGACAGCTGAATTGGCAAGTAAAAGTATTGAATGTATTATGTACTCAGAGCGGTAAGGAAGGCAAAGCACTCGCACATTGAAAAATGCCACTGAAGTAGATAACACTGTACATGTAGGTGTATAATTCTGCAGAGGCACTAAAGGACCATGTTTTTCCTTTTAAAAAGGTCCCTTTATATTTGTTGTCTATTGCACATATTTTAACTGTTTTCTTTTATTAGACAGCATTCACATTGATCACTGCTACCTGGTTTGATATCATTAACTCTTTGAGATCCATATCAGGATGTTTTCAAAACAATTCCAGAACAAGTAGCAGCAAAGTAGTAGTACCAACTTCACCAACATTAATCTGGTTCTAGTTTCACATTATCTGTGAAATGATTTATATTTGTACATGACTACTCTAGTCATTTTAATTAAATCCATACAAGTAATAGTTATTGGTAAAACAGTAACCCAGTTCTGCACATTTTGATCAACTTAGGAACAGATTTCATTTGTTCAGTTTGAAAACATAAGAGAAAATTTAGAGAACTATACATAGTTGAGAAAACAGTAGTGAAGAATATTGATGCCCTCTGCTTAATTATTATATTCCATAGTTTGTTTGTAAGGGACAAGTACAGACAACATTGACCATGTTCTGTACATGTATAGCCAAAGGTAATTTCCAACACCAGTCCCTTCATGGGCATTAATCATCAAAATTACATGTTACTGTTTTAAAACAACTGCTGTGTATTGATAAAGTGATATTGTTTATAAGTATTGCTCTTTTTTTTTTTTTCAAATTTTTGGAGAAGTGGATCCTTTGAATTCAAGTTTAAATACTTTCACAGCTGGTTCACTTTCTTTTTTTTGTTTGTTTCCGGGGTTTTTTTTGTTTTTGTTTGTTTGTTTGTTTTGTTTTGTCTTTTTTTATTTGTTCCATTACCCTGAGGTTATACAGCACAATCTTTGGAACAAAAATTTAAGCATAGATTGTTTTTATCCATGTTGTATAAATATAGTCAAGTTTTAGTTCAAGTGTAACAGTCAAACTCGCTTGTTACATGCAATTGTTCTCAAATGAATTTGTCCCTTTAGAACTTTCACACATGAAACACATGCTGTTACATGAAATTTGGCCACTGTTCAGGGAAAACACAGTATAAAGTTGGAAAAAGTTGCCGTTACTGGTTAAATTGAAAAGGTGTAGGAAATGAGCAGAAAGCACTGCCCTTAAATATCATGGATTTACTGCACTTTGATTTGTTTATGAAATTTTTTAAGCCAAAGTTAAACATCTCTCTTTTCTCTTTGAATATAATGAAAATTGTTTTAAGGGAGTTGTGAATTTACCCTTACTGAAAGCTGTGCTTATCAGAAATTGGAAAATCTGTAGCCTTTTCACTGGGCATTGTTAAGGTATTTTAGAGACACGTGAGCTTACGAAATTTTAAGTTTTACCCCAACAGAGTGAATGAACATCTCACATCTCCATGGAGCAGAAATACAAACATGGCTAATTTGTTTAGCACGGAATTTGGTAGAAAATGTCACACTGGAATACAATTGTAGAATATAATTGAATATGGGCTTTTTAAATTTTATTTTATTATTATTATTATTATTATTATTTTTACAAATGGGCACTAAGATGCCATTTACAAGCACAGATTTTGCATCAACAAGAGATCAATTGTTCACAAGCGGCAGAGCTGTATGTTGAAAAGGGGAATATTCCACTCAGATCAAGTTGTGTGTAAGTAATCTCTCGTCATATATTTGCATTTTATAAAAGCTGTCTCCCAAGCAGTGTGCAATATGGCACAATGTAACACAGGGCACATGAAAAGTTACATTTGTATGATTTTATTTGTCATGACAGCTAGACAGTAAAAAGTCTTTCAGCAAGATCTGATATGAGGAAAACAACTACACATTTATCAAGATATGTTGTACAGTTCAGATGCTGTAGATGTTAATAAAAAATAATCATTCAGTTTTGAGGGTAATGTGATGAAAGGGTATACAGTCACAGCATGTCAGCAGAACCTTTGATAAGCACATTGACTCTCAGTCACTTGTATCACCTTTTTTTATTATCTTTCAGTATTTCTTTGATTTGATTTTGTTCAACTGCTTAAAATGTCTATTCCATCCTATTTTTTTCAGTCTGGCATTCTTTATAACCTTTTCTACCTCATTGCTACATATTTTACATGTAGTACCCATGTCCTGTCGTTTTGAATGTCATGCATTTGTGGATAAAAAATTAAAACAAACAAAAAATGAATAAAATAAAAGCTTGCCCTCGAATTTGAGCAGTCTACCTCAAAAAGACTGTCTTTACACTGTCAAGAACTAGTCATAGAAAAAAAAGGCACCTTGAAGACAAAGATGAAGTTAACCTGCACATGCTGACGTACAGTTTATTCACAATATCATGTTTCCATTAAACTGTTGTGGACCATGTCTTCTGCAAGGTCCCCAATACAGATTCTTTTCCTAAAAAATAACAACTTGCTTTAATTCTTTGTGAATTGTTGTGGTGCGCATGTTATTGTGTATATATGTGCACTTGCAATTCTACATGCAAGTGTGAGGGGATAAAATTAAAATATGAAAGTTCTGAATTTTTACTTTTCATATACATGTACAGAGAATAAACTTGCACATAGCTGTACGTATTGTACATTTGCTAATTATATACAGCATACATACGAAAGTGCACCACATACATGTTTATATGTGTGTATGTATTGCCATACTTACAGTACAGTCGATTTAAATGTATTTTAATTTCAAGGTACATAAAGGTTATTGAATAAAGATGTTTTCTTTTTTTCCTGAACTCTGGATGCATTTTGTACTTAAACTTACTTGATTAAATTTCCAGTGGTGTGATAGATTGTACAATTTCCTTTTCAAGTTATTTCTTTTGAAAGACAATGTTAAATCAACCACAACTTAATAATTATTTTTAAGTTAACTGGTGTTTTACATATAGAGTGAATGTAAATCATTTTGCAGCAGTTAAAAGCCTACTTTTTTAATTACACTCCGCCCATCAATAACACTTCTCATGGTCACACTTGATGTTTTTTATTAGAAAGTGAACAGGTATGCTAAAGTTCCACTTTATGTAATCAATAAGTTGCAGGTGGTACATGCATGGGGAGTTTCTGTGCAATTAACATGAATGAGGATAGATACTTTATTAGCACTGGTTATTCTTTTTTTTTAATTGTCTAAGGATGTCAGTATCACTTGTGTGTGAGTTTATCATGAAAACTAACATTCTTTCTTATTCATATTAACATGGGGATAATAACACTGGTTTTACAGGGAAGAAAAAAACATTGTACTTTATTATGTCTTTCATGCCAGTTATTTGGAGAAATATCCATTCTTTGCACTGAAAATTGTAAATCATGTTTTAATTTCCATATAGCTGTTCTAAATAAAGATGTGAGTTTTACATGATTCAAATTAGTACAATTATCTAACTTTTAACAAAAACAAAGGGGTGTAAAAAAGGTAATTTCATATTATCAGTGCCTGTCAGCATCTAAGTACTTTCCCTCATAAGGACTGATAAGCTTGTCAAGGCAAGAATACTAACACTTTAAACACTGCAGTCTCCCATGGAGAACTGTCCTTGGAGGATGGAATTGTTCTAAAGCGTTATTCAGCATGGGTCTTAAGGTTTAGCACATTGCCTGGAAATAATATGTACTGGAGTTATGTAGTAGTTCAAGATAATTTCATGTAATTTATATCTGAATGAAAAAAAATATGCTTTACATTTTACTCCTTTATGCTACATCTATTCTTTTATGACAGATCCATAATATTTTTTGTTTAGTTTTGTGTTAACACAGCACAAAAAAAAGGTCTGCATTATATCTGTTAAAACATATTGTGTTCTATCTGTTTAATAGACATTAATACAAAAAAACAATAATAATTGTTGCATTTCATGTTCTTTGTGTTGCTGATTTTCTAAACCTGTACTAACCCAGCAAACTACATGCTAAATTCAGATAGTACAAGGAGGTAATTGTATAGATAGTCCATACAGGATGGAATTCATTTTCTGAAGTAAGAAATGCACACAACTGACAGTAAACATCTTAATCTCCATAGACAGACAGGCAGACAGACAGACAGATAGATAGATAGATAGATAGATAGATAGATAGATAGACAGACAGATAGATAGATAGACAGACAGATAGATAGATGGATAGATAGAGTATAAAGCCTTCCTCTATGCTGCTAGCTCTGAAATTCTAGCAGCAAACATGCCCTTTGTTTCTTCCCACTGAATTTTTAAACAAGAGCCATTTGACCAGGAGAAAAAAAAATCAGGACAGATAAGAGAAAAATAAAGTTGAGTCAAACAAATTACACTCAAGTTATTAGTGGCTATTTTGTAAATATCAAAGATCCACTTGTCCCAGTGTTCTGTGCTTCATTTGCATTCTGATGAAACTGGAGTGGATGTGTGTGAACTCGGAGGTTATCTGTGGAGCTGCAGCGCTGAGCAGCCGAATCAGACAGCTTCGCAACCGCATGGCTCAAGAGGATGAGCCACAGACCTCTCTCAAATCACTTCCTTCATAACAATTAAAATATGCAAAGTGATAATTTTCCTTAAGTAGCCTTAAATGTGCAATCTATTTAAATGTGAGGGAAATTGCCTAAAGCTTGCAGTGTGTGTATGTGTGGTAGGTGGGGTGGGGGATAAATTATGCAAATAACAGAAAGGACTCTTGAAAGCCTAATTTTTCTGTAATAAGCATACTGTTTCATTTAATTTTTTTCCTCTTATTAAAAGTGACAGTTCTTTTGCTCTGTCTGATGGCTATATCTGACACAAGCCCATGAAACTGACTGCTAGACTAAATGCTAAAGCATTTTTGTAGCTTTTAGATGATGGTTACATTCACAAAGTAATTATGCACTAGAAAGTCCAGAAATAAGGTTTAATTACACAGTAATCGCTTCTGATGGACACTAGGAAGTGTGAACACTGCCAGACTGCAATCCATCAATGACAAACCTCTGGCCAGTTTTAATTCCTCCTCATTTGCATCATAACCTCGGCACCAAGTTGCACAAATGCTGTTAAATGTTAATAGGACCTGTCTCTCCACTCAAAATGAATGCTTAAGCCATTTCAATTCTCCCTTTCTCTCTATCTCTTTCTTTCACTCCCTCTCTCTCACCCTGTTTCGTTTATAACACACACACACACACACCCTCTATCTCACACAGTCCATATCTCCTCTCTCTCGCCTCAATTCTCACATTCTCATGAGTCTTCACATAAATAGACCCTCTTCAGAAGGGAAGCTGAGCACAGGAGACAGTGCACGGTCACTGCTGTGCTAATTGGGAGCAACATGTAAAGTTTTATCTCTTGAGTGCTAACAAACCATACAGACAAGTATAAATTCTTGCTTTGTGTGTGTGTGTGTGTGTGTGTGTGTGTGTGTGTATGCACGTGCACACACACGTGTTTATGCGTGTGTGTCTTTAAGTACAATTGAGGAAGACTGTGTATGTGTCTCACACACACCAACAGAGCTACAGAGCACAAAGGTTTGTTCACACCACGTGGAAGGCCCTCAAGTTATCCCCGTCCTAAAGGACTGAACAAAATTATGTTTTCATTAATTGAAAACTGGGTGTGAAAACTCTTGGTGTGGCAGACACATCTCTGTTCCTCTTCAGACTTTTATAAGGTTGATTAGAGCCAGGATGTCTCATTATGAGCCTGTCTCCTTCATATATTGTAAGTATACTCCTTATTATACATTTGCCATCCCAGTGTACTGCAGTGTTTTAAATATAGATGACAGCTTGCCAAAGGTAGACATAAGGCCCAGTAGACCACTTGTGCATACATAGTCGCCTTTTTGTATTTATTGTAATAGCATGGAAAACATAACATTTTCTACTCCACTGATCCCTCTGCTGCATCACACCCACCATACACTCTTAGATACTTATAATATGACCCTTTTAATCCCCAGGCATTCAAAGTGATTCTACTTCGATTTGAAAAAAAATAATAATAATAATAATTGGGCGAAACCCAGAAAATAAGTCTGTCTGTGATGCACAAATATAATTAGGGTGTGTATGTCTTCAGCATGATTTTCTGTTTCTTGGTTGTTGTTTTTTTTCTGCAAACATTTTTGAACTCCTAATATTTACTTTTAAAGCTATTCAGACTGTCAGTTCTAATTATTAAGGAACATCTTTTAACAGTTTTACTTTGATTTATCTGTTTTTTCATGTTATACATTTGAAATTACTGATTGCAAAGTACAGTATGTCAATCATGGAATGGAGAAAGTAATATAAAATGAAAAAAAAAGATCACACTTTAATAAATATACTCCCACATTTCGTTCTTTTGCTACAGAAGCTCAGTTATTCTTTTGTTGGATACATTGTGATCACTTGTTGTGATTACTAACAGTGGTAATATTTCGTACACCTGAGAACAAATCTGTAGCATTAATTCATCACTGCCCACAACAAATTATCAAACAGCAACTGAAAAATTCATAACATTTTCTTTTTCAGCCATCACAGAGAGGCAAAGACTGACTCCGGTGTCGAGGTCAGAGTTTTTCGGATTCTGTGCCCTGAAATGGGCAAAGTGAGGAAAAACTCAGCTGGAATTACTTATGGTTTATATCATCTTAAATTAGTGTTGCAGCAGTGGGAGAAATATCCCTCTGTTTTACCATACACTGGACTCGATAACAAGCAGACCCCCTGCACAGGTGTCATCAAGTTTAAATGTCCTCAGGTCAGCCCCATCAGCTTATCTACTTCCAATGTTTATAACAAATTCTCAGCTGCACACTGTCGCATATGTATGTGGATAATTTCTTTACACATTTTCACGAAGTGGCCAAAGTGATATTACCATTACTATGTAGTTCTTTTGAAAAATATAATGATGGGCTCACATATTACTCCTGGAATACCAAGCTAGCTGTGAAGCTGTCCAAAATCAGTGGGATAACAGTGAGAGGACAGGTGAGATCCTTTTTCTTTTTTCTCTTCTTTTAACCATTGAACAGTAATATATTTAAATTGGCCTCAGATCCTTAGAGCCTTTTCTTTTCAGGCGCTCAGTAGTCAATATATTAATCACTATATATAAGACAGCATCAAAAGTTGCCTAAATTCAGATTTTAAAGAATCTCTAGTTAATTGTGATATTTGGAATTATTTACTTGGTCTTATGTGACGGTCAACACAGTAAACTTTATAAGATTGACAGTTTTACCATTTATTTTGCTGAAAGTTCATATTGTTGAAATACCATCAGTGACACACAGGCTTTGACTGGTCAGATTGGTGGATCTCTTTAGTCTGTCTTAACCCCTGACTGGGAACAAGTGGACCTAATGGAGAGCAAAGACAGAAGAGTACATGTCCAATAGCCACACATCCCCCTGTCAAGGCAATCATGGGAAACACAGAGCGTCACTCTTTCAATTTCATCCTTTCCACAGTGCAAGCCGCCCTCTATAACGTCATTATCTCCAGCAGATCTGCAGGGTCCTCTGACAGGGCCATGTTATCCAGGCACTGGGGAAATGCAAATTGATTTCATATCAGCCATGGCATTTTTAAAGCCTCCACATGTTACACAGTCTGTCATTTCAAGCAAAGATATGAAAAGCAGAGAGAAATGTCAAACTGTGGATTGACTATATTATACGTAACGTGTTGTTTACTCTGATCACCGGCTTATGGAACAAGATACATCTTAATGCCACATGGTGAGTTTACAATTTAAGAGGTCTCTGTTATGCTTTGAATTTGTGCAAGTACAGGGAGTCTCCCACATCAGAATAAACTAACTGACTTGATTAACAGGAATATTCATAATTAATGCATTGTAACAACAGCTAACAGGAAAACTGCTAAGAAGCGACTGATTTGGGTACCACTGTATCTCATTTGGTTGAGCAGCCAACCCATATGCCGAAAGGCTGAATGGGCCTGGGCTCAATTCTGCCCTGGACCACTTCCTACATGTTATTACCCTTCACCCTCTTCCCACTTTCCTGTCTACTCTCTACTGTGACTGTCTAAAAAAAAAAGGAAGTGACTGATGTTTTTAGATGGGCTCTTACATATATAACCATCTTAAAGCAGTTATAATCATTTGTGTGAACCAACAATCAATCAATGAGAAGATGCTGAAGATCAAAAACCCATTAAAAGTTAATACTGAACTTACATTTTGGCTTCTTCAGAACATAAGACAGCTGTTGAAAACCTTATTTTCTCCCAATAAATAATTTCTGTATGGCTGTTAGAAGTAAAATAGTTACAAGATGTTTTTGGCGTAACTGGATTTAATGTTGTTACCGGCCTTTATGCTCAACCATAACTCATTTTGTACAAGACTGCCAGGGCATTGTTTTGATCTTGAGCTTCAAATGAAATCGAATTCAACTATGCTAAAAAAGTTCAGCATATCATATCAGGTGTCAGTGTTGTGTTAGCGTGTCTCTGCTGCACCTGCACCAGTCATTGCAAATTTTAATAATGACTAATTGTTTGTTTTTTTTTCAAAAATAATTTGTTTTCAAGCATTTCCCATTTCATGTAGTTACTGTCAGGTGAAATAGACTCAGGAGGTCAGGTGGAGATAAGGAGAAAGAGGAGAAAGCAGATGGCTACAGATGAAGGCCAAAAGAAATTGAGAAGTTTGTCAAAATTTGATGACATAAGCAATCTGTAAGCAGTTATTGCACCCACGCTTGAGGTGCACAGAAACATATTGAAATTACAAAAAAACACTGCAGCTGCCAGTGCACTGCCAGGAATGATTGCCCCGAGTGTTTTTTCTTGCTTTGCTTTTCTCTTTCTGTCCCTTAAACCCCCCTCTCCCTCCACCCTTCACACGCATGGCTGCCTGCCAGATGTGAAGAGAGGCATATCTGGATTTAATGATATTACAAATGCCTTTCTTTATGCTCAATAATAACTCAGTTGTGATTGGTACAGGACTGCCAGGGCCTTATCTTGATACAAATTTAGTTGTCTGTCATCCAGCATTGAGTCATCAATTTAGCTGGCTGATGAGGCTCGTTTGCCCTACCTAATCATCTGTCACGTTGGCAGCCTTCTGAGGCTGATCAGATAGCACTTGTAAATACTTCACGGCAACAACCATCACAACACAAGCTTTCAGGGAAAAAAATTGAGTGGGTCCCATTACAGCTTGCACTCTTAGCAATGTCCGCGATTTCTCTGTACATAAAGCAAAGCCTGGAATAAATCATAAAGTACACCCACATTTCTATTGATTAAAACTATTCACTGCCTGCATCTGGTGAATTGTCCACAGAATAAAGAGCAGCTTTATATTTTGTCCTGTCAAAATGTTAGGTCATTCTATCAAGGCCAGTCAGTTCTATACAATAGCACAGTAAGTCTTCTGTTGAAAAACACTGAGAGCCAGAGAATGAATTTTTGTATTTTCAGCAATAAGAACCAGCTAGGAAATAAGTGTAGTTTTATTTTGACAACAAGATATTATGGCTTTGTTGTGAGTAAACACCAAATGCGTGTCATATTTTAGATCAGTACATAAAAGACAAAATTAGAAAGATTGTTGTGTTGTGCATGTCCATATATCCAGTTTGAACTGTATTATAATATGTAGTTATAGCTTGTAGTTAGTGTACATAGCTTAAACAGTTATAAATTACAAATTAAGTTTATGTGCGGCTAAAGTGACACCATTCATCTGTCTAATAACTAGTGGTTACACTAGTTATTTTACACCAGTAATCTACCACAATATACTGTGTGTTGTCACTGGTTACCTTATAATGTGTCAGTATTATCACACATATGTCTAAATCAGACTATGACAAGTGCTGCCTGCCTCCTCTAAAAGATTGGTTTGCATATTACTGCATCCTATACAATTACCCTGATGAGAATTTGAAAGACCTTTGTTAATGTGAGAGTGTGAGAAGGCCTGTAGCCTCTAGACCCTGCTTTCATTCATCTCAGTAACATCAGGGAGCTCAAGCTTGGCGTCACTCAAAGCCTTTTTCCTTTGAAATTCCCCAGGCAGACCCACAAATTAAGCTCACTTCTGTTTGACCAAAGATGAGACCAGCCCTGAAGTAAGGCAGCTTCCCCTCCCTTTTTTCACAAGAGTTTGCGATCTATCCCTCAGAACTCCACAGACCTATAAATCTCTTGAAAATCTCTCTATTCATTGTCAGCCTGCTATAAAGAAGCATATAAAAAATTCTTTCAATCCAAATATCAGTCATGATCTGACAGCAAAGGACAAACACTGTTTGCTTGTGAATGTCAGGGGTGCAGTTGCAAAAAAGTGTTTTATTTGTAAAGGATGTTTTTTTTTCTATTGAACAAACTGTAACTGTAAACATTCTGTATTTCAAGAAAACTGGGAAAAAAATTGTGGAAGTAATTTTTGAACAGTGAACTTTGCTTGCCTTTAAACAGATAACCCTAGCTGCTTGTGTATTGTATTGAAAATGTGGCATTTTTAATCCATAATTGTAAATAGACAGCTACCTCATTTGTAATGATAATATGTTGTTTGGATGAAGCTTGATTTCCAAGAAGGGAAAAAAAGTCATATTTTTATACGAGCTGGTGGGTAGAATGTATTGATTGAGGATCATGCTGCTTGCAAATAAATATTCATTATAAAGTATGATTTTGAAATCGAAAACTTAGCACAGATTTATTTTCTCATGGTCACATCCATATTGTATTTCTGTGATTTAAAAGAACCACAAAGTTAGGGTTATATCTTCAGACAGTAGGGTGTATGCGTGCCAAAAACCTTGGAGAACATCTCATGACAAGCAATCAATCTTAATAGGATTCTTCTCCTCGAGAAAGATTCAAAAGGAAAGATTATCTGAATCTATTCTGAGCACATTCAAAGGCAAGGGACCATGCACTCCCCTCGCGAGTTCATTATCATTCTCAGGTTATCCCAGGCCCAGTGAATCTGGAACGCAAATGAATTAGTGAGAATTAAGAAGTCTCTGTGGTCTGAAACCTCTCCAAATCTCCTCCAAGATGAAAGGTACATAGCCATGGCTTATGCACCGTCGCTCTTCTCACCTGAGCCCCCACAGTAGTCCTATACCTACAGACCCACCCCTAGACACCAGACGCCCCCGCCACATACCCCCACCCTCTCTCAGAAAATGGAAATGGTACAGGCAGTTAATGTTGCCTAACATCTCCTGACCGCAGGTTTTGTCGTGAGGGAAAAGTTGAGCGGGGCTGCAAGACTGAGACTGCCATTGCTGGCGATTAATTACAGCACTGTGGTGCTGGCACTTAGGCAGAGCTGATCCCTCTACAGGCAGGGCTTCCTCTCATCTCCCCTCTGTAGCTTTCAAAGGACTCTCTACTGCCTGCAAGACTGAACCTAGGCCAGGTAAGAAAGATGCCATGGTTCCACAGTGAGTGTACTTCACATATTTCAATGAGACTTCAGTTGTAGATTGTGTTAGTATCACTCCCTTTCTGTCCAGTGAGTTATCATGAGCCATAACAAAGCCAATAATTGCTGAAGTTTTTCAAAGGCTAATAGATAAAATGACAGTTCTGATACATACAGACAATATTAGATTTTACTTAATTGCTTTTGTTAAATAATTCTGGTAAGGCTTACACATATTCGCTCCACACTGAATTCTTACATGTTCTCTGTGACCATTTTCTCTGACAAAATGGATGAAATATAGTAATGGTCTGTCTGTGCACAGTATTTTTCCCTCCTTCCCAACCTATCAGACCGGGCCTTTGTAACAGACTGCAGAGGCTGCCTCTCTCTCTCAGCTCATTCAGCATCACACCCTGCCCTTGTGCTGGACATCAAATGACCAGCTCACCCCCTGAGGAGCTCTCAAGTTTCTTCATTTCAGCAGCCGCCTGGCTCTCCCCTGGTCAGCAGCCGGCCACGCAGGGAGAGGGGACATCTGCCTGTCTGAGGATAAGGGACAGGCTGGCTCACTATCCGTCTGTCAGCCCCTCAGAGTGGACCCCTCACGTCACTGCCCCACTCCCTCCTTGTTATTCCGGAGAGAACGCAGGGATCTGATATGCGGCATTGTTTGTGCCATACTGGTCAGGAAGACAGAGGGGGCTAGGGCTAATGCACTGTAGGCAGTATCTGCAACAGGAAATATCAGTGTTTGATACATGTTGTTCACAACACACACACACACACACACACACACAAACTGTAAACAATTTAACAGGAAATTTGTCATAGATTTAATCTGTGTTTAAATGTGCTAAAACAGGTAAGAACTGACAAGAGTATTAAAATTTTCTGAGAAGTTGTATGAAACAGATCACCTTTCTATACTGATGTAAACATGGCCTGTTAATGATTATTCCATAATGATTATCTCTATCTAACTACAAGCAGCCTCTCCATCCCTTTCTGTCAAAGAAAGGCACAGTGATCGATAGACATATTTGCATAAAAATCTATTTCACCTAACTGAAGGAGTCAAGCCTGTGCTCTCTGGATAAAGATGCCTTTGGCCTTCGCTCCATTCTAACCTGTAAAGTAATTTATTTGCTTTCTAAACTTAATATTTGTTTTCTTCCACGGCTCATTTATAAAAGAGGTTAGAGTGCATTAGCATGTGGCCAAACTGAGGAGTTTCCCTGAAAACATGTAACAGTATTAATTACTTCTCAACCTTCTCCCTGACTTTGTGGTTATTTGGATTATATATGGAAGCATATGTTTGTACATTTTCTATAAGCTGTGAATCTCCACCTTGCTGTACATGTTCCTTTCTGCATCGCAATTACCAAGAACAAAGGCTTGTGGAATATGACACTCCAGTGCTCAGAGAGAAGTGTACTGTAAATGATCCTGTATGTTTAACTGTTGGCCAGGAGCCACATCTATGAGCTGAGGAGGACCGCTCCAAAGAGCCCACACCTCGTGGACCGAGCCGGAGGTGAAGGAGAGAGTATCACACTCTCCTTGTCAGCTGCAAGGGTAATTACTGCTGGCTGAAATTACTCAACATTTGTTTATTAGCTCCCCAGAGCACACTGTAAATAGATTGTCTGTTATAGTCCGATCACATTAAAACCCTGTGCTGTCTGAGACCCCCCTCCCCCTGCCTACTGTTTGCTGTGAGCCAGCCTGCTGCTCACTTATTGAACAGCTAGAACCAAGGAGCCATGTTAAATGTGATTGTTTTCCATTAGCTACATCCTGTCTAATACCTCACTTGTGCTTCGCAATTACTGAATTCTGCCATGCAACATAACCTTCATTAGCTGACTGTAGAGTCCTGCTGTTCCAATAGCCACTTACCATTATTCATTTTTTTTTTTTTATTCATGAGTGGGGAGTGTTTTAATTCAATATTGATTTCTACATAGACAATTTGTGCTTGTGCTTTGTGTAGTACATGGTTGCAATGCTTTAAGTGTATGCAGTGATCGAACAAAAAAACTCAGCAGGCCGTGTCTTTCCTTATATTCATTGTGCTGGTTGGTTCCTGTCAAAAATGACATTCTGAAACATTTGACCCACTAAAAATGAATTCTTGGCCAGAGCCCAGTGACAGTGGAGAGCAATTCGTTCCCCGAAAATGTAAAGAGATAAAAAGCAGAGGCATGCAATTGGCCTGTCAAAAGAGGGAGAAAGAGAGGGAGAGAGAGGTGGAGAAAAGAGAGAAATTGAGTATATTAATGTGAATGAAAAATGTGAATGAAATTTTTATTCACAGCTGTCGGCATAGAAATCCTTTCGCACAGTTTGAAACATTACACCAAATAACTCATTTCTGCAGCACTGGACCACTTTGGTGATAATAGCCCAAATGTTGTTCCATAGACAGAAACATTTGTAACAGAGATATTTAGCTGTAAAATGAACTAAAACAGCATGCTTTGTGTGCCTCTGACAGGTAGAGCATGGCTCCCTGGGAACCAGAGTAATAAAACGCTATCTTTCTGTGGCATTCTCCCTTTTCCTCTAATGTTACCCTAATAAAAGCAACCGCTGAGGTGACTGCGCGCAAATAAGGGCCTAAAGCTGCTGGACATCTATCCCAGCCCCCTGGAGCCACATTACACACACGTAATGGCCACTCGAAGCTTCATTAGGATATTAATTCTCCACGTTTCTGAAGTGATTCCATCCATAATGTGACAGTATCTGGCTGCTACCAAGACAACTTGTTGTTATTGTTGTCCCACTCCCGCCATTCTACCCATTTTATCCTCCACCCCCTTCCTTCTCTAAGCATATTGTTATTCTTATAGTGCCACTGTCTCAGTTTTTCTAGGAAAGAGAAATCTGATAATACTTGGTGTCCTTTGAGATGGAGGCCAATGGAATAGCTCTGAGTACTGCCAAAACCATAGCTCCATCTGACCAGGGGAGCAGATGGTCAGGTCCACTCCGGGTCTGGGAAACAAGCACTAACGCTAAACATTAGATGTCATTTTGCTTTTTTAAATACATATCACCTCCTCCCACCTGCAGGAAGGAAGAGTCCAACATTCACAGCCAACAGTCATGTGGAGTCCATGTGGCAATAATAGATTTGTTTCTAAAAGGCAACAAAGTAAAGCGAGGACAGCAAAGTCAAAGCACCATTAAAGACTTAAGAGTAACATTTTATTTTAACACCTTATTAGTATGCAGAGACAGTATCCAGTATAAACAAAGCAAAAAAAAAAAATCTAAATCTTGATATGATACAATATAGTTCAAGCACATTATGAAGCATTTATCAAATGTAAAACCTCCTATACAAATAATTCAAATGCATGTTTGAAAAAAAAATAGCTCAGAACTGAAATTCAGACTATCATAAGATTTTAGCTATTCTGTGACATCAAGCATACAACCTTTGTGCTAATTACTTAACTTTCTAAAATCTGTCCTGTCTTCTTGATTGGATGGATGGATGGATGGATGGATGGATGGATGGATGGATGGATGGATGGATGGATGGATGGATGGATGGGTGGATGGGCATATCCATCCAGATATGTCCATCCATCTATCCGTCCATTTTCATAACCCCTTATCCAAATAGGGTGGTGAGGGTGCTGAAGTATATCTCAGATGACTCTGTACACCCTGTAGACAGACAACCACTTACACCTACCCCAAGGCCAATTTAGACTCATCAATTAACCTAACATGCATGCCTTTAAACTGTGGAAGAAAACTGGATAAAAGTGTGTGAAGTCTACACAGAAAGGCCACAGCCTTTGTTTTATACCCGTGGTATGTGTATACCTTCATTTCTGGGTTTAATGCCTGCTTTGTTTAAGCATGGATTCTGCGTTTGGTTTCAAAAACTTTAACATGCTACTTCGCTGTTGTATGGGCTAGTAATTAGTCTAAATCTTCCTTAATTCTACAAAATAAACAAGTGAGCTTCAATTTGACTCTTTTTATATGGCATGCTGTAATCATATCTTAGTGAATAACCTTATGGCTCAGTCACACTAGAGTAAAAATAGTACAGCAACCTCCTTTTAACTAGGAAAAATTGATGGTTGCCCAGTGACCAAGATTATTATAGTTAACTAAAACTAAACTAAAAACTAAAACTAGATGTGAAAAAACATTTTAGTTAACTAAAATAAAAATAAAAACTAGACTTTTGAAAAAAATCTAAACTAACTGAAATGATTTTGTGAACTTGGAAAACTAACTAAAATAAAATAAAAATATAGAGAAAATATCCTTAGTTTTAGTATTTGTTAATTTGGTAAAATTTCTTATCACAACTTCCCTGATGAGGCTTCAATTGACATGTTCATTGAGACTTTGGATGTCTACCAGACTGTGAGTGAACTGCTTTCTGTGTTTATATTGTAATAACCATACTGATACCCAAATCTTGCCTCTGGCATCTGCCCTAAATACAATAATACTTAAAAAGACTAAAACTAACACTGAAACAAATAAAAACTAAACTAAAACTAAACATTTTCAAACAATAAACACTAAACTGAAACAAGCAAACCCACTCTGGAAACTAACTGGAACTAAACTGAATTAAGAACAAAAAGTCAAAACGAAATAAAAATAAAAACTAATAAGAAAATATAAAACTGTAATAACTCTGCCAGTGACTGCATTGAATATTTTTGCATTCAATGACTGATTGCAAGTTAGTAAGCAATTGGTTGCCCAGAGGTTGAATGTGCAACGTGTGGGTGATCGCAAGACAATTGCACAGGTTGCCTGGTGGGAGGCTTCTCACTTTGAAGACGGCAACTGACTGCGAGTTGTTGCAGACCAGGTGCTTTCTTTGAAACAACCATTTCAAAGGCAATGAGACTGCAAGTTCTTTGCAAACAACTGTAGTAATGTGACTGTAGCATTAGTAATCATATATTTGAGCAGAGGCCAGAGTAAGCATTTAAAGGGTATCTGAGTCCACTGATAGTTCAAATTTTTTTTTATGCTTCATTCAATTTTTTTCTGTTTTAAAATTTGTTTTTGAGCAGTTAGTTGCCACAAAGAAAATTTAATGTAACTGGATGTAACTGATATGAAAAATGCAAAACTTTTTTTTTTTTTTACATTTGTAAATTCAAGCTTCTGAAAATTTTAGGATTAAATGCTTTTCTGTTTCTCATACATATACTGTAAATTGATTGCATTACATTGATTGTTAGGCAGAAAGCAACCAGTTTGCTCAAAACTGTCACCTGCATTCTTCACTACTTTTTCTGACTCTTTTTCATCTAAATGTTTGATTGATTAATTAAAGAAATCTGCAGGTTAATCATTAGTTGCAGCTGAAGTGTTATTATAGTTGGCGCAGTTCATATTCAAGCGTGTGCTCATGCAGAGCTGGGCTAATTCAAAGCTAAAATATAGTCAACATTACAAGAAATTCATTCCATCACTGCTTTCACACCAATTAAACCTTAAACCTAAAGCCTCTCCACCACTGTGATCCTATCACTTCTTTGCTCACATCCTCTATCTTGAAATAGCACAGCAGTTTCTTGGAGAATATCAAAGTAGAGGGAAATGAATTGGGAATATTTAAAATGCAAAGAAATTCTCTTGTTTCAAAGACTGCAATATCAGAAGGTTCAGGGATGGTGGGAGAGGGCTACTCATCTTTGTCGGTGAAGAATTCCATTCATCCCAACAAGGCTCCTCAAGATACAACTGAAGTGTAGTATTTTGACATTTCTGAAGTGAAATGATAATTGCCTTTAAAGACCAAGGAGGGGGAAAAGAGAGGAGATGAAAGATAAAAGGTTGGAACTAAAGAGAACATTAGGGTGGTGAGAGGGAAGGCAAAGCACAGAGACCAGCCACATAAATAGTCATGAAATGAGAACTTTTTGCTTTGTATTGAAGTTAAGGAAGAAACATTCAGCGAGAGGCCAACAGGCCAGACTAAATAATCCTTGACTGAGCCTCCCATTTTGAATCCCATATTAGCAGACCAGATTTTAATGTAAATATGCCATTACACTGTCATTACAGTGATCAGACTGCATGGCTTACAGGTCAGCCCAGCCACTGTTAATTTTGCAGGCAAAAGCTTTTTTTTTTCTGTCTTTTGAAATGTTAATAACTTTCTATTAGTTAATGTAGCGTGACTAAAATTCAAATTAGACATAATTTATTTTAATATCTGTGACTAGCTTGTCTGACCATTTAGCAATGGTCTCCCGCTGAATATAACACTCTAAATTGTGGTAATTTGCATTGGATGGTTGAGGCACGCCTTGTCTCGCTGTTGTGCTGTTGTGAAGTCAAGGATCATTCATTTTTGCTCCTTGATGTACAAACATCTAGAATTAAATAATGCCATTCGGCACGTTTAACACATTTGCTTTCAGCTTGGCAGTAATTTCTACAGTTGTAATAAATAAATAAGACTCACAGATTCATTTTAAGTTTCAGAGCAACTGACAATTAAGTGCAGCAGGCATTCTTGACTTTTTTGGTACAATGTTAATTCTTGCATAGCTGGATTGACCTGTTAAAGCCCATAGTGGAAAAGTTGCTTCTGGGCCCCAAAAGATCCCCTCACCTCATCCCCTCTCTATGTAATCAAGTACACTGGGCACAACACACTGTATTTCTTGTATAGTAGCTGAATTATTTACCCCAAAACACAGACATTTAAACTTTTCCTATACTGAAAAAATAGTCTGGAGTTTAAGATTTTATTAGACTGAATTAGTATGCGGTATTTTTTTTATATAACTTTGGTTGTTTTTTGTCTTTTCTTTTCATTGCTCACTACTTTTCTGTTAAAATACATTTATGCACAAAGGACTTTTAGTTCTCTAAACATCTTACAATCTAACACTCATTTGCCTATATGTCTACAGTTTCTCTCTTCCTGTTTATTGTGAAAAGTGATGAACACTGAAGCGCTCTACATCTGTTCTGGTTCCCTTTATCCTGCTATTATAATTTATAAGTACTTGTGCTATTTTTGTCTGACATAGAGACAAGGTTACAAAGCAGAATGTGCCAATTTTTCTACTTAAGTGTTAAATTGTACCAACAGATTTTCTATTGTGTTTTACATTGTAGATTGGGTTATTACAAGCTGTAAAAAAAAAACATGTTTTGGTTGGTTTTTTTTTTGTTTTTTTGTGTAGCCATACACACTGCACTACAGTTATATTAATCAAGTCAATTAGTTATCAGTCATTCTGAAAATAGCTTCAATGGGAGGAAAAGATACTGCCATTAACACGGACAGGAAACCAATATGGTTCAATAAAATAATATGGTTAAGAAGACTTTACCAGAGTTAAAGAAATAGAAGGTACCTGAAATTCTGTCAATATGTTGTTATTACATTATTATTTTCTCATGTCTGTTAATTTGTTAAAAATCTGTAACACAGTACAAAATTTGCTCACAAAACTCGGTCTATTATCTGTAGTTTTTTTTAATTCTTTTAAAGGAGTGGAAATGTGCCAAGAGATCAG
>VUQI01061019.1:20934-50402 GCA_015106735.1 Paratilapia polleni
AAATCACAGAGCGGGGTCAGCGGATGCTGAAGGTCTGGGTTTGGCGGTTGCCAGGAGAACGGTACTTGTCTGACTGCATTGTGCCAAGTGTAAAGTTTGGTGGAGGGGGGATTATGGTGTGGGGTTGTTTTACAGGAGTTGGGCTCGGCCCCTTAGTTCCAGTGAAAGGATCTCTTAATGCTTCAGCATACCAAGACATTTTGGACAATTTCATGCTCCCAACTTTGTGGGAACAGTTTGGGGATGACCCCTTCTTGTTCCAACATAACTGTACACCAGTGCACAAAGCAAGGTCCATAAAGACATGGATGAGCGAGTTTGGTGTGGAAGAACTTGACTGGCCTGCACAGAGTCCTGACCTCAACCCGATAAAACACCTTTGGGATGAATTAGAGCGGAGACTGCGAGCCAGGCTCGTCCAACATCAGTGTCTGACCTCACAAATGCGCTTCTGGAAGAATGGTCAAAAATTCCCATAAACACTCCTAAACCTTGTGGAAAGCCTTCCCAGAAGAGTTGAAGCTGTTATAGCTGCAAAGGGTGGGCCGACATCATATTAAACCCTATGGATTAAGAATGGGATGTCATATGCATGTGAAGGCAGACGAGCGAATACTTTTGGCAATACAGTGTATGTGAAAATGAGTTGGGGTTCTTGTGTACATTGACATTTTTAAATGACTGCTCCGACCCAGTGACACCATACAGCCATGAACGAGACACTGACCAGGTTCGACTGTACAGGTGGTGGTCACCTGCCGTTTCGTGGCATGTTTGAACGTACAGTATATTCTAGCTTGCCAGCTGATATGAAAATAGTAGCTAGTTTTTACTACTGTCGTGGCTCAACAAGTTGAACAAGCACATACAGCAGAGTTCATCAAATTACAAAAAGTATGCGGTTTTTCAATTGCTATGGTGGAATAAAGCTAGTGATTTTCCAATGAGCGGTGTTTAAAAAAAACAAGAGAGACTAGACACTGGCTCATTGCTAAGCCAAGTTAGCTAGCCGTACAGGTTAACTAACTGCACTCATTTGCATTGGTGTAATAAACCAAAAGGGCGCTACATGAGACATTTTGCAGCTTCGAGTGTTTCATAGCACGTATTTCCATAAATATTCAGACAGATTTCTGACCTTGTCGTTTGTTTTTCTGATTCAGATTGATGAAAGGCGTGTGTTCCTCTATCCAATGGAGTTTCATAACATTAACAGTCAGCCAATCGCCTGCTACAGTCAACTCCAGTACCCTTTGACCTGTTACACCGGAAGCATATGTTACAGTCAAGATTCTTGAACGTCGTAGAGATAAGCGACACAAATTGTTGTTAGTATATGTGTGTATTTCTTATGCTTTATTCCCACTTTCCCAGCTGATGATATGGTTTCATTTATACTGGACAATATTAGCACATACAGTTAGCTATGTGGAATTGATATATATGTTTTATAGTGACCACCCATATTTAATTTTTCATTAACAGTAAGATGGAGAATTCACGTGTATTACAAGTGTATTAAGATTTCAGGAGAATTCAAAGGAATCCGGTGGAAAATGTAGATAAAAATAGCCAAGCAAATAATTTAAAATCATATTTAAGTGAAAATGGTAACAAGTCAAATTTTGAAACTGAGATACACTATATGGACAAAAGTGTTGGGCCACCTACACATTACACCAGCAAGACCTTTTTATGACATCTTATTGTAAATTGAGCCCCCCCCCCAGCTAATACAGTTTGCACTCTTCTGGGAAGGCTTTCTACAAGATTTTGGAGTGTGTCTGTGGAAATCTTTGCCCATTTATCCAGAAAAGGGTTTGCGAGGTTTGACACTGACTGGCTCGCAATCTCCATTCTAGCGGAACCCAGGTGTTCAGTGGGGTTGAGGTCAGGGTTCTGCCTGGGCCAGTCTAGTTCTTCCACACCAAACTCATCCAACCATGCCTCTATGGATCTTGCTTTGTGCTCTGGGGACCAGTCATGCTGGAAAAGAAAAGGGCCTTCCCCAAACTGTTCCTGCAAAGTTGGAAGCATAGAATAGTCCAAAATGTCTCGGTAAGCTGACACATTAACATTTCCCCTCACTGGACTTAAGGGGTCCAGGCCAAATGCAGAAAACCAATCCCATAGCATTACTGAATTAGGTAACTAAGACATGTGGACTAATACTTTTGTCCATATAGTGTATTTTGTTTTTTTATTAAAGTACGCTCACTTTGAATGAGCAAAATGTTCCAAAAGAATCTGTGACAGGGATAAGTTTACCAATGGTGCTATGCACTGATGCCCCCCCCATACCATCACAGATGCTGGTATCTATGATTTCCAAAATGTATTTAAACCTTTGTCATCAGAAATAGAAGCAGATGTGAGGCATTTAATACATGCCCCCTCGTCCCCTGCATTCAGATCTGGACACTCAATATTTTAATGATATCATGTACCATAGATGATGAATTTCCCCAAATTCTTTGTAGTTGCATTTTTTGAAATGTTATGTCCAAAGTCAGAAACAGGGTTGTGCTACGGTTCTGTGTACTTTCAAGAACAGTAAGTAATAGTGATCACTCACCCACAAATTACACAAAGGACACAGACTTCTCAACATAGTAGGTGCCATTTTATTCAAGAGTTGGTCAGTAAACTGTCATAGTAGCAATGGCTCTTAAAGAGTTCTGTACAGTATTGGACTGTGTTCAATTTTATAGGGTACACTTGCAGTAAATGTTCATGAGGATTATAAAATATACTAAACACAGCAACATCATTCAGAGCATTCAGCAGGACAAGCCTTTATCAAAGTGGCAATGCAGACAGTGGTATATAATGCCCAGTTAATATACAGAGCAGACATATTGTACTTTCAACCTATGTACCCTCCCTCTGTTGTTCAAACTGTAAGGCAGTATATGTTTTGATTGCAATGTTGTACAGCTTTTCAGAGAGAACAGATTTCCTCTTGGATCAACAAAATTTACAACATTAAATGAAATTCAACAAAAAAAAAGCATATGTAACAAAACAGAAACCAAAATGCGTGTGTGTGTAAAAGTCTTGTATGACGTGAGTATTTTCTTGCGGTATCTATTTTGACACAATGGCAACAAAGCAGCAGAAGATACATTTAAACACTGAACTGAAGAAAAAGACTGTAGAAACAGAGAAAATAAGAGCAGGTGGATGTGGGAGGCAGCAGTCGGGTATGGTCTCCCTGTGGAAACAGGTTGTGGAGAATGCAGCCTCATTAACCTTCAACCTTTGCGGTCTACCCCAGGCATCACTCCAGCTTGAGCAGCTCCACATCGAAAATAAGGGTGGCGTTTGGGGGGATGACTCCGGGGTGGCCTGTCGCTCCATAAGCCATGTCTGGTGTGCAGGTGATTTTAGCTCTCTGGCCTAGGCTCATCTGAAGCACAGGAGGAAAGAAAAACACAGCAGAACATACTGAGGCTGATGTGCATTTTCTTGTACTTTACACCTATGCCCAAAAAGTCACAGAATACACAAAACACATTTTGACTTGTAAATTAATGTTCTATTCGAGTGTCCCAGTAAACAATAACAGTGTGACAGCTGGCAGGCAAACACAATACCAGGAACCTGAAACCGAAGCAGATATTTGGAAATCAGGGTTGTTGTTTGTACACTTTACCAAAAGGGTTGACCACAAGTAAAATATGCCACAAAATCTGAGATGCTGTATATTTTATTCTTCTTTTGAAACAGCCCTTGGTTTCTACTCCTTGCAGTTGGCCAGCAATAAAGTCGGTTACTTATTTAAATCCAAAACAGCAATAATAAGCAAATACATCACGCAGTGTAAGTTTTATACCTTCTTACATTAATTAGTTTGAGAATCAAACACATGCGGGGTCCACTTGGTGGCACAATAAAGTACATTTAAAAAAACAAAGCTAAGCCCTCTATCCAAACTTCCATGCTTTTCTTCAGCACCGACATCTGCACCCAGCACACTGAAGGTGACTCATAAGTATTCGACGTGGCCTACTGTATTATTACATTAACAGTTCGAGATTTGTGGTGCTTTCAGACAGCGAGCAGATACCACCCCCAACAAAAACACGGGTGTTCTCTACTTTGAATCAGTGGCAGCAGGACACAATGCATCTATGGCTCTTGGTTCAGGCTGTACAGAGCCAGCTGCTGCTGAACCCTGTCCACCTACCATATTCACATTATGCACCAAAATAGAGAGAATTTTAGTTTAAAATGGAGTAAATGGTTAACAAACTTGTTTATTGTCCCAGGCCAGACAAGACTTTAAGCTGATGATACTATGATTCCATTTGTCTTCATTAATCTGCTGTCTATAAGTGAAAACTCTGTACTTGTTAATAGTTCTAGTATCCCCCCCCCCCGTGTACTTTCTGTGGCTGCCATGATCATACAGCAAGCTGAAGAAAGGAATTTGATAAAGCTGAACCAATTTGAACTCTAATAGCTACAGCACAATCCGTCTGCTTTCACGCCCTCCCTCTGCTTGTCACTGACCACTGCAGTACATCTACCACAATGTGAACATTAAAAACTGCAGTGGCGCAACCGCTCGCTGTATGAAAGCACCTTTAGATAGCAACTAAGTGGTAGGTACGATCACTTAAAACCTCACTATATAATTGAATAAATCTGTACTTAGCACATGGAATGAATAATGAGCCATTTAATGCCTACTAGACAAAACTGTCACAGAAGCCTTAACATCCCCCTCTTACCTGTGCTACTCCTTCTTCCCAGCCCTTAATGACCTCGTTATGTCCAATCTTGAATTTAAAGGGCTTGTTCCTGTCTCGAGAGGAGTCAAACTTTTTCCCATTCTGCAGCATACCTGCCAAAGAAACATATTAATAAACTTTAGAGACAAAATAAACACAAAACAAAGACTCAGAAGTGCATGCTGGCATTAGGGCTGTTTTTCATGGGTATAGTTAACTGCTCCTATTACTAGGAATTTTTCTGGTGGGATTTCTTATCTTGGGTCTGTTTCAATTACTCAAATGAGCAAAGTGAATGTGAATCAGGAAGCACTGGCCTGGTTTAGTGGATTATTTTTAAAGTTAACTAGGCCATTGCTTAACTGTATATAGACCACAGAGAGAAAGGGGTAACAAAGGCGAAGCAGTGCAGGATCAGCTCCTTGAGAACACTGACCGACCACTGAGGCATGACAATAACACGGGGGCCATTAAACACTACTAAAGGCATGAAAACACTGGCCCAGTTCATGAGTTGTTTTAACAATTTGAGTCCCAAAGCAATGTTCTTCTACTCTGATAAGTCATGAACTTTCTGACCCTGTTTTTACAGCCAAAAAAGCAATAAGGTCTTTAATGTAGTTTGTTATTTTCTCTGCACAATCTGTCCTAGTGGAACAGGAAACTTGTAACTGCAAACAAAGTTCAAAGAACTGAAAGTTCAGATTATACTATGTAATAAAATGCTGTGCATTAACATCTAACATAATGATATATTTTATTTCACATAATTAACATAATATATGTAATAAGATTTTGTCCATATCCTTCACCCCCTACAAAGAGAAATTAAAATTAGTTTTTACACTCTTACAGGGCGTCAAAGAAATGGTATAAATGAATAAAAATCCACTATAATTTTGGACATAGCCCTGTTATATTATTTTAATTTATCTCTCTCTGTTGTAATAGAACAAGTGTGAATACTTGGCATTTAAAGTTGGTGTTAACTGAAGTTTAGTTATGGTGTCTTGCCCATCCAGTCACATGAATGTCGGTACAGTACTGCTTCTCCTCTTTCATTCCCCCCTAAAGTTAGAAGGTTCATAATTTCCAAGAAGTCCAGTAGCTCAGATATGAGCGGGCTGGGCCCGGTTCAGCTGCGGAGTGATCAGGTTCACACACCCAGGCGAATACCACCTGCTACAGGGCATTCAAGTAGCAGAAACACAAAACCTTCTTGCAGACAAGTCGGTTCAGTTTCTAGCAGCAGTGCCTGGACATTAAAGGAAGACACTGATGGGCAGTGCCCACAGGCAGGAAGACAGTCACAGATAATACTATGAGTGTTGCATTTCAGTTAAACTATTGAACAAGTAGTTTCCCTTGAATTCATTTAATGCAAACACCCATACTGCTGTAACAGACACTGTAACAGCCAATTGTTTAACAGGTGTTGTCCGGCTGCAAGGCAGCACAGTGGTGCAGTGGATGGCACTGTCCCCAGTAAGCAGGCTGGGGCTTTTCCGTGTGGAATTTGCATGTTTCCCTAAGCTTACATGGGTTTCCTCTGCATGCTCCGGTTTCCTCCCACATTCCCAAGACCTGCTTGTTGGATTAATTGGAGATTAAATGTCTATCTGGGTGTGTTAGTTGATGGACTGTTACGGGTGTACCCCACTTTTCACCCTATGTCCACTGGAATTGGTTCCAGCTCTCCTCAAACCCTAAGTTGGATAAGCGGTTAAAAAAAATAAA
Organism: Paratilapia polleni; assembly: GCA_015106735.1. Lineage (NCBI taxonomy): Eukaryota > Metazoa > Chordata > Actinopteri > Cichliformes > Cichlidae > Paratilapia > Paratilapia polleni. The sequence goes on from VUQI01061019.1 coordinate 27,408, forward strand.
TAAATAAAAATAAAAAAATGGATGGATGGATGTTTAGCTACATTACTTACACGTGACACAACAGAAAGCAGACACAATGAACACACTCATGCTCAGTGTGTCCCTGACGGAGGACTGAGGTATGGTGGGTAACCAGGAGGGTCATGGAGGGCAACAAGTGGAGGGCCACGACCAAGTGGAGGGCCATCCCAATGTCAAGTTGGTTAGCCCCTGATCCAGGCAAGTTTGGGAGCAAGGTACGGACTAGAGCCTGACCGATATAGGATTTTTAAGACCAACATCAATACCGATACTTGGTAATTTAAAAATCCAATATACTGGCCAATATTTTTTTATTTCAGACACACACAATATAAACAGATTTCCCTAACATTTGTTACGCACAGTTATTTTTGAGTCTTTACTAAGATGACAATGTAGTTTAAAAACAATCTTGTTTTACTGTCACAACAAGTCGTGGATTACTCGTTTACGCTCTGCTCGGATCAGCTGGTTGTTGAGTTTGTGGCAACAAGTTGCCAACAAGGAAGTTGCAGAGTGCCCTCTGGTGGACAAACTACATAACACTCATAACATGACTGAAGGGTGTGTCTCCTGTCTCTTCCTTACTTTTTACATTTTTATTTATCGGCCATTATAAATGCTGATACCGATATATCATCAAGCAGCTAATGTCAGCCGATATATCAGCCCCGTCGATATATCGGTTGGGCTCTAGTGCGGACACAGAAAGTCCATCTCACACAGGCAGCTAGCTGACTGTCCCTGCCAGCCACAGCCTTCACCAGAGGTGGTCTGCCAGCCTGGACCTGGGCTAAAAGAGGCCCAGGTGGTGGACATGTCCTGCTTGTGAAACCTACACAGAAGCCACAGGAAAAATGACAGGGAGTGCTACTGTGGGCCCCTTCTTTAACTAAAAGTTTGTTGTGTTAACATTAATTGACAAAATAAACACAGCAACAAGGTGCTGTGGTTTCTAATATTTCACAGAATTATTATTGTTAATTGTAACATTGTTTGAAATTTTTGAAATTCTGTAGAAGCAAAATGGACTTTATGTTAATATTATGTAATATGCTGCTTGCCTTCAGAGCTTGCTGCAGTATACAGAGAGAGCCAGGATAAATTCTTCACTTATAGCAAAGCAAAAAAAACTACTCCTAAACCCCACACGTATCATTGCTCTATTATCACTCTTTATACAGCTGAGCATAGGTGGGGTCTTTGCAAAAATAAAGCTAGGCCTGTCCCTTCCTGAGGTGGGTCCCAGACTCTCTCCCTTCCTGAGAGGCTTTCACTTGGTAGTGACTGGCTATAGCTGCAAAAAGCCATTCCACACAGGGGTGGGGTTATTTTTACTTTGTTTACTGTATCCTGTCTTGCCCCTGTCTAGGATGGCTGCCAGCACAGCAAACCCCCTGGCTCAAATGTGGATGAAATGAGATGTGTGTAAAGCTATCTGTCTATGAGACTTATGTGCTGCTGTGTTTCGCACCTGCGGACACAGACATCTTAATAAGAAGACTCTTCATCATTGTAACTGGGATGAGGTGCGTGAGTAATTAAAAGTAAAGTTGTTACTGAAGCCTGAGAGTAATCCTCAGCGACGACTTAAAAGTTAGTCTAATACTATCTTTAAGTGCAAAAAGAGTGTTTTGAACTAGATATGGAGTGTCCTAGTTCTTTCAGTGTACCCCAATAGTTCACTTGATAAATAATAATGTGCTATAACACCACTTTCTCCTCATATCCTCCAGTCTTTTCTGCCAGGTAGGTACTGCATAGAGATATTCTATCCATTCTCAGAAAACAATTTACAAAAAGCCCATGAAGCACTCAAACAGCTCAATACTCAATGACTTTCAGGAAAGGCTTTTCTCCTCATCTAGGAGCTGCACATCAACTTCCCCTTGCTTGCTAATTCAATGAACAACCAGTTAATCACAACATTCTCCCATGGAAGAAGACCATGGCATCTCCTTGATGTTTCAGCCCATCTATTTTTGGGTCAAACACGTACAACCATGAGGTCTCAGCTTCTGCATGTTTCATGGTAAAATCTGGAGCTCAAACATGGTAAGGAATGATGTCCACATTTAGGCCTGACATCATATCCAGCAGAAGCTTCCACAGCACATGCTTCGTGTCCAAAGAGGCTACAATGCCGTTCGTCTTCATAGCCTAGCGCCAGACTACATCAATCATAAAACCTCACAAGCTGCTTTTGTTGTCTCATATTGACTGACATCAGATCTGCTTCCATTTTCTTCTTGCAGCAAAGCAAGCTTCACACTGCAGGATTGCAGCTCACAGAGCTGCCACTCTGTGAGCAGACTTGCAGTCATGCATGACAGCAACAAGAAAGTAAAACAGGGTAAATTATGTGAGGCCTGAGCTGTTACCTTCCTTGTGGCAATGACCACTCTGCTAATTTGGGCGGCTACAACTTTCACCAGAGTCAGAGGAGGGTCACGCACATATCTGAGAGTCAATGTGCTTCTGGCATGTGTGTATTTGCATGTTTAAAATCCCAGAGGTGAAAGTGAGAGACAAAAAAGGCATAAGAGTAAGAGAATGTGTGAGAAAGCCTCTCTAACAGAGTGGTTTCAAATCCCAGTGTGTATTGGGAAATCACTCTCCTTACTCTTACTGTTTGTCTTCGCTATCTGGAAAACTAACACCAGAGGAGGGTGGAGTGGAGGGTACAGTCTGTGTTTCTGCACCAAGAGCCAGCTGGATGACTTGGGCAGGCTTATGTTACAAATCCACAACTAACCTCTATCACCAGTATTATCTCTTTTACAGAGTGTCAGCTAATCTTGTCTTTTAGATTTTAATTAAAACAAAAACTGTGAAGTAGAACCTTAAATCTTCATTAGCTCAGTTTCTTACAAATACCTTGGCAACGTCTTCAAACTAGCTAAATGCACTAATAGAACAGGATTAACTAAAATAAAATGTAATCTAATATATTCTACTTTTACTTTTTACCAGGCAATTTATTACATTTAACTAGGTTAACAAAATAAAAAACTAAATGAAACAAAAATCGAATCCATCATTGTATGACCTGTGACTTGTTTATGTGTCCATAAAAACCTTGATGTGAGGAACATCTTATATCAGTTCTACAGATTACAATACAAATGCTCCCAGTTTATCTGCGTAAACTTCATTCTTAGCTAATCTCCTGGCTTGTATTCAGCTCCAAGTTACTGTTTTCATATGAAGTACAGCTCTATCCTCAGATATCAGTACATTTTGCAAATGCACTTCCTGTGCTCATACCAAACTATATTTATAGACCTTTTTGTGGTCTATTGGTAAAGCCTTGCTTTGGCTTAACTCTGTGTTTTTGCGTTCCACCGCCACCAAAACCATGAGCACCACATAAGTAAATTCCCGTGAGCCAAAACGGAAAGACGAGGAAAAGATGGGGCGCACCTCAATGAAACAAGCAGAATGAGATAAAAAACATGCTAACTGTTAACAGATTTTGCAGACAGGACTCTGTAGCCAGTTTTGTCCCACCTACAGATGTTGTAAGTATAAATAACCTGTACTTGATGCAATTGGGACAATGCAGAGAAAGGAAATAAAGCAGAAAAAAAAGAAGTGTTTAATATCTGAAATCAAACAGCGGCAGTGAGGTACTGATGGAGTATAAAACTATTTCCTTCCCTATATTTAATTCTTGGACACAGCTAGAGAAGCTCTGCATAATTCACAAGTCTAAATGATCCTTATTTTTAGATTAGAAATACTTTATTTATCCCACATTTGGGAAATTATTTATCTTATACTGGCCCTTATACTGGCCCTAAGATGAACTGAGGTTTCATCTTAGGGATGTCACCAGAATGAGCATGAGCGTGGTCCCCCTCCAAAAAAAAGACTGAAAGGCAGTGACGAGGTACCTAACTCTGGCTTATTATAGCAGCCTTCATATGAAAATGTGTGTAAACAATATGTGTTGCTAGGCAACCAGACATGCCACAATTGCTGTTTTACATGAATTTCTATGGGGTCAAAATGACATCCTCTGCAGTTCTAGTGTTAATGTACCAGACTAAAGTCAAGAGCCACACCTCCTGACGGCAAGTCAGTTGCAATGAAATACAGGTGGGTAGGCATTAAAAAAAAAAAAGAAAAAGACAGGAGAAAAACAAACAGGTGGAGGACAGACAAAAAAGACAGAAATCCGCCAAAAGAAGGACGACTCTCATGCCTGTTAGAACCGATCCTTACAACACCTTTCGATATCAAAATTTTGAAAACACAATGGTACTTGGGGGTTTTATGGTACCATAGGTACCATAGTCAGTGCATGTACCAAGGCTGCAGTTCTTTGAGAACTGACGAGGGCAGCATACAAGTATTCTTGTCTATCCTTACATGAAGAAAAAGAAGAAGGACGGCCACGAGCAGAGTAAAATCGACACGTGGAAGATGGCTAATAGTGCAGCTGCCGTGATAACTCGGCCCTGACTTACCTAGGGTAAGAAAGGCAGAAAGAGTGGAGTAGGGAAGTACTTTGCGCCGGAATCCTGAATTACAAGTTACCATTTTTTGAGACAACTAGCACTGCTGTTGTAAAATCAGCTATGTTCCATAAGCTAAAATGTTTCCAATGGCTAACGTTACATAGTAAGCTACTGTAATCTAACTAACATCATACCTCACAGTAACATTAGTAGGCTACTCGGCAACCATCCAAACATTTCAGTGTGTCCTGTCAACAAAACATATTATTAACATTTTAAATAAACAGTCTGCCACCAATATGTCAATGATGTAAAACAACTTTTGAATAATAATTATGTTTAAGTACATGGGATAAATCTTTTTTTTTTAAAACCATGGTATCAATCTGGGTAATGAGAATCATGTAATTCTACTGGTATTGGTACCGAATACTGAATTTCTGGTATCATGGCATCCCTACTTCATCCACTGTGTGAAACAAGCTGTTTTAGCTCCCTCCCCCTCCTTTTAAGCCAGCTTGCTTCTTATTGGCTGTAACCTGAGAAACTGAAGTTTTAAACAGCAGGTGGGTGGAGTTTCTGTGCTCACAACCAGAGCTGTGTGCCTGAAATGACCATAACAGGGATATCCCCTCTCAGTGACATCATAAAGATCCAGGAGCAGAAAAAACTGTCTGAAACAAAGTGTTTAGAGCAGTCTGAAGCCTGAGCTTTGGGCTCACAGGGATTACTTGCACATACACTAACCTCATTATTTTAAAAATCTGCCCACATTTAAAATGAGCATCCACTATTGTAACAGTACATCCATCCACCCATGTTTATAACTGCTTATTCACCAGTAATGGGTAACAAAGCCACCAACTGACTACCAAACCCTCGCTATGCAACACTCCAGAGTGCAATGTGCCATATCTCAATAGTGTAGCTTCACATCCTGAGATGTATAAATTGAGATTACATTTGCCTGACATTGAGACTGGGAGGAGACACAAACCCAGCTTCAGGGGGTCACAAGCTAGTGTACTCCTAGTGCCAGTCCCAAACCCAGATAAATGGGAGGGTTGCATCAGGAAGGGCATATAATCTGTGCCAAATCATACATGCAGATCCATCAGCTGTGGCAACTCCTTGGAAATAAGGGAGCAGCTGAAAACCACCATTAATTCATTCAGTAGCTGATAACTGAAATCAGGCCCAAAGGAGAATGTGATAACTTTCCTCAAGAGTTTAAAGCAAAACATTTATTCCATAGTTGCCCAGCATCTTTTGGTATATAATGACCCACATGCTAGTCAAGGCTTCAATTCTTATATGAAGCTAAACACTATACATAGGTCAGTCAAGACATGCAGCCAACACTGTAAGAGATTAGGACAACACCACATTAACCCATTTCAGATGGTGGAAAGGAAATCCCAGAGCTATAAGATGCAATCACACACACATGTACGTGCAACACAACAATACTTACAAACTCGAATCAAACCTGTTTACTACAAAGACCATAACCAGACAGTGTGTACAATTACTTTTATAACCACATAATAACCATGTGATACTCAGACGGTCGACACATGACATGCCAACTAGGTTTGTTTACTTTCTGTCTGACCTAGTTGTCTGGACCGCTAACCCCGGGGCACAGAACAACCCAAATTTATTTCCCAAACGTCTCAGCATCTTACTGTCCCACCTAACAACTGGGCAATCTGACAAGAGACAAACAGGAAAAACGGAGCATGCCTGTGTGTGTTTGAATGAGTATGTGCACGTCAGAACACCCTTAAAAGAGGAAATTTCTCCTTCAGTAAGAAAGCAAATGAATATTTTCTGGTTCTGGGGACGGCAACTTGCAAGTGTAACCAACACACAGGTGCACAGCGTTACACAGACTGTGTACATTTTGAATGCTAGGTGTGTGCTGTGCACAGGGACACGCTTCCTCTCTCAACATGAAAACAGAAGAGGAAAAAAAAGGGTAGTTACCTATGTAATGAACAACACATGTTTGGCCTTTCTTTGGAAATGTTCTTCCTGTTAATAAGAGAGAGAAAACAAATGTTACCATGTGTTTGAATACTCTCTGAGGGTGGCAAACTAATCTTGTATTTAGCCTGACACTCCCATTAGCAAATACAAGGTTCAGTCTGGTGGGGTGTTGCTGCCAGGACTGTTGTACCCTCCTTACACTTTCAGGCATACTAAAGTGAGATATGCCACTCATGCTGAAACTTTAGCCTGAAGGCATTTTTTTTTTTTTCAGAATAAGTGGCTATCAGATTTACTTTAATTTATTATCGCCTATAGGAGCATTGTAGGTCTATCATACCTAGCCCCAGTTTGCGTCTTTCACTCTGACCAGAATGACTGGTAACACATAGGTAACTCTACTTCTATTCTATATTTCCGTATTTGCCAGTTCTCCGTTACTTTGAGAGCTGATATTCAATTTTAATACACTTGCAGACGGAGTTTGGCAGACTTCACTCATTTAACAGTATGGAGAGTTCTAGAAAGATGCCGTGCAGGCGCCAGTGATTATGAGCAACAGTAAGGAAAAACAAAAAACAAAATAGGGGTTTGCAGAGCCCCAATTATATCCAGAATACTACCATTAGTTGCTATCTAATGAGTATGTGTTATATTAAGGCACACGCCTTAAAATTACACTTAATAAAAATTTATGTCGATATTCAAAATTTGAATGGCATTCCGGGGAACTACCGAGCCCCAACACCACCACCACCCCGCATCAAAGCACACACAAGCGAATACATCAGCTTACCATCACCGGGAGATATTGTCTCGACCTCCACGCCCATGGTTGTGCTACTTCAAAGATTAGCTATGAAACATACAGCCTACAAAGCTCTTTTTTTCTACAGACAGTGCTACCCTTTAAAGTCGGGCTTTATCGATAGAGACCAGACATTCACCGACCCGCCGTAGCTACAGCCAACAGTGAAACAGCCAAGATATTTTCTTCTTTGTAGGGAGTCAGCGTAGAGAGCTACAACCCCACTACGTACGTCGTCTTCAGCCCTGTAAAGAGACACTTGCGCCACACAGCGGATGTGATAAATCTCAAGTGTCTAATGGCAGTTTAATTTTCATTTTCTGGTTTGCTATAGCCTTTATTACAGTTAATATTTAGCTCTTTTACTCCCCCTAAATAAGACATATTTGAGTTGTAGGCGGTGGGCTATAAAGCTGGCTTAAAAAATACAACTACATATCCCACAATGCACCGAAAGTTTCGTTAGTTTTGCTTCCGTGTCATAGTAAGAACGATGGAGATAATTTTTAACCGGCAAAACGTGAATTTGTAGATGGGAGAATTATCTTTCACTGCTTTATACGAATTTCTTATAAGATGGTTTTGGCTTTATAAGGTATGCCAAGTTTAAGAATCCACGTTTGTGTCGAATTTAACATTAATTGTCTGTTTACTCGATATATAGAAAGGATTAGTAGTAAGTTCATGCGGTATGAATTGAATTGGTGAACATTTCTGTGTCTCATAGTTTGTTACTTCGCATTTTAACCGCATATTCAGTAACACTTCATAAGGTTTGTTTCCTGAAGATTTTTATACATTTAATGTGGTTCACTGTTAAAATTGTCAGTTGTGTCTCATTTTAAGTCTGTTACAGTTTTCTTTCTCTGTTGACACTGTACATTTGAAAAGGAAACAAATCTCTATTTAAGAACGTAATGACCTCGTAGTAATCGTGGCAGTTTCTCCGAATCTAAAAAAAAATAAATCCTATAATGAGACACTCTAATTCAACACATACTAATGTTAATACCCTTAGGTCCTAACAGGGCCTGTGTGTTGTTAAGGTCATCAGGCATAAGCAGCTATAGGTGTTCGTCACCACTGCCTCAGGCACAGGCTCAGGCACAGGGGGATTAAAGCATGTACTTGGAAGGAGACACAAGAGAGGCTTTTGCTATTCTTAATCTGCATAGGTAGCAATAGCTACTTGTCTTCAAGACCCATTCAGACGAGATACAAGACTCTGTCATCAATGTTAACTGTGTGAGTCATATTTCTTTTTCTTTTTGTCTTTGAATAAGCTTCTTCATACCTGCCAGGATGGATCTTGGTAAGGCAAAGCTGCTTAGGACAGGTCTCAACACACTGCACCAAGCCATTCACCCTGTCCATGGGATTGCGTGGACAGACGGCAAGCAGGTCTGCCTAACATCTCTCTACTTCATCAACGGCGATGTGAAGTTTGGGGACACCAACGTCATCGGGCAGTTTGAGCATGTCTTTGGGCTCTTCTGGGGCCCACTATGCTGTTCTGACTCTCCTGCCTTGCTGGCTGTCCAGCACAAGAAACATGTTACTGTGTGGCAACTGCAGCTCAGCGCTCTTGAGCAGAACAAGCTGCTGTGCACACAGACCTGTGAGATGAGTGAGCCTTTCCCCTTGCTGTCTCAGGGATGTGTTTGGCACCCTAAACTGGACATTCTAGCTGTGCTGACTAAGAGAGACACCTCTGTACTGTTTTCTGTCAGGGTGGATAACAGGAGAATCAAAGCAGACATCAAAGGTAGTGGACTCATCCATTGTGCTTGCTGGACTAAGGACGGCACCCGCCTGGTTGTGGCTATAGGCAGTACCCTTCACTCCTACATCTGGAATGACATCCAGAAGAGTCTGGTGGCCTGCTCCTTCTGCCCCATCTTTGATGTGGGAGGCTATATTTGTGCCATTGAGGCCACGGGGGAGACTCAGGTAGCTGTGGCTACAGAGCTGCCGCTGGATAAAATATGTGGGTTAAATGCTGGCATAGCATTTGACTTGCCAACAGAGACAGAGTCCTTGCATGGCCATGGCTCTCACGTGGTTCTGTCAGATGACGACAACCTTCTGGAATCAAGGAGAAGATCCTTCGAATCAGAAAGGTCCTACATCCCTAGCTCAGGTCCTCTTGATCTTACCCATCTCCTGGCGAGACATCGTCGCTCTGACCCCAGCCCCCTTATCCACTTGCGTCGCAGAGACACTGTGACGGGCTCTGGCCAGGACTCCTCGCACCTCATTCTGGTTACCTATGAGCGAAAAGTCACCACAACCCGTAAAGTCAGCATTCCAGGGGTTCTGGTCCCAGACATTGTGGCTTTTGATCCTCGTGGCTCCACAGTTGCAGTGGCTTCAAACACCTGCAACATGGTTCTTGTGTACTGCATCACAGCCTCTGCGATGCCGAACATACAGCAGATCTCTCTCCAGCAGAACGAGAGGCCCAAAGGAGTCTGCTTCCTCAGTGACAAGATTTTACTGTTAATGGTGGGCAGACAGAAGTCAAATGACCCTGCCTTCCTCCCATCTGCTAACACCGATAAATATATTCTACGTCTCATAGCCAAAGAGTTGATGTACGATGGAGAGTCTCCAGTGTCTCCTATTATACCATCCCCCTCCGCTCACAACCATGAGTCCACCTCTAATTTCTGCGCAGGGATTAGGAGGCACTCAGAGCACCTGTCAAAGGATGACAGGGAGCGCCCAGGGATAAAAGACTTGGTGCTGCCTGGAAGGGGAGTAGTTTGTTCACCAGGGAACAGGCGAAGACTGGTGGAGGAGGTGAGGAGCAGCGAGCCCAGTCCCATCACCAGCTCTGTGGACTTATCAGACAGAGTCACTTCCAGTGCCTCTTCCATCACTGTGGAGAATTTTGACATGGACCACGTCAACCGCATGGCCAGCCTGGCAGTGGCCGGACAGCTCAGCAGAGATTCCAGCCGGGCCAGTTCTCCTCGCTTCGAGCCGTCGGACAAGATTCACACAGAGCCAACGCTGCCTATGCCTGAAAAGACGCCTGTCCCAGCCAAGGAGCGTGCACTGGAGCAGCTCGTTCATAACATGGAAAGACTTTTTACACGCTTTGCAGATGTACAGCAGTGCCTGACAGAAATCAGAGATTACACTCAGAATGGCAAAAAGGCACAGAGTGTCTACCCCAATGCCTGTGAACCCCCCTATGTCAATGTTACATGCCAGGTACAGTTTTACCTGTTATGTTTGATAGCCTGCTATGTATGTTTGTATTATGCAGTGCAGGAATAATAAACCTTCCTACAGATGCTAAGGAATCAATATAATGTGGTGTGAACACACACATTGAAAGTATGGTATCTAATTAGCATGTGTCAGATTAGGATATTGATTTTAACAAACTATAACGGCATCCAGCAATGTCTTTTACTTTTTTCTATTTTTTTGTGTTTGTGTGTGTAATTATTCCATTCTTTGTGCTCATGTAGAAGCAGCTGTCAGAAAATGTTTTCATTGATGAGCGAAGGCCAGTGCTGCTGTGTGACGGAAAGCTGTGTCTGCGTACCCTCCAAGACCTCTTCAGCCTAACCATTGTGGAGATGATGTATGGTATGTGCACAACACTAGATTTGATGTCAGCAGGCCAACAGAAACAAAGTATAGCGAATGTAACGTTAGTAACCATGTCCTACTCTGCGTCACTTGAGATTTCTCTGCTACTTATTTCGTGTCGTTTGTACATTTAAACTTAGAAGTGGCATTTTCCTCAATGTAAAGCAGTATCTAAGCTGCCTTTATGTAAAAGCCTTATGTGTTGTGTTGCATGCACGATTAACAGTGTTGTGACACAGAGTGTTAATTAATTAAAACAGCTTTGAGGAAACTTCTAATGCTTTAGTGAGGTCAACTGCAAGTCATCAACTAAATGTTCAGATCATCATGTTTGCTCTTGGCAGCTTTATTTACCTTCAAGGTTTCCCCTCAGAATGCTCTTTATTTTATAAGAAATCTCATATTTATTGCAGTCAATTGTAATTTCAGGCAAACGTGTGGTGGCATTGTTCTTCTGATAGCGTGCGTGAGCTATAATTGGAAGTGATTAAAAGCCTAGGTCAGATTACGGGTTCTTAAACAAAAGCAGCTTACGACCATTTAATGTGCATAGTGTTTTGTTGCTGTTGTAGCAAAGACTGGCTTTCCTAAACTGTGACCAGCAAGTTCGAGCTCTCACAAACCACAATTTCCAAATTAAGCCGACATTTAGAAAACTATGCTAAGCCAAAAATCCTATTTTTTTCCCCCTCAGGACCATTGTGGATTGTACTTGTAGCAGATGCAGATGGGTTTGTGCCTCTGACATTTAAGCCCAAAGAGGAGCTCACAGTGCGGAACGGGAAGCGGAAATCAACCCTGCGGACTCCCGGGAGTCCAGAGAACTCTTGCCCATCCAGTCCAGCCCCCAGCCAAAGCCCCAACACAACCACAGAGGCCTCGACATAGTAGCTCCTAACACATACCTCACTGTATGGACTCCCAGAGCAATATCCCTCTGTTACCAAAGTATATCTGACTGGAGCATCCAGAGCCGCATTGATGAAGTGAACCACAGCTGTATGAAAAACTTACTTTTGTGTGTGTTCAAACGGTAGCCATTTGATAAGGGCTGCCTATTGCACTGCCTGCAATGTTTAAGTTTTCTTCTTTTTAAAAAAAAATAAAATAAAATCTTTGCAGTTCTTTATTGAAGCAGGGCATGCTGAGTAGCAGTCCAGCAACAGTACTTGTACAGTATGTTTTAGAGACGTTTGAGCCATGTTTCCAATTGTTCTGATGTCCTTGGACAAAAACAAATAGAGGCTAATGGATAAGTTTTATTTTCATCTGCAGAAACAGATGCATGAAATTCATTATACCTAAAATGTCAGGTTTAGCACTTTACTGCTCAACTCAGATGTTTAACTCAATTTAACCTTGTATTACCTCCCCCTGAGATATCAACATGTTCAGGAAAACACATCCGACCACTAGAGGGGGCAACACTCAAGAGAAACTTTTCTCTCATGGTCATACCCTGCTGTTAGGACTGATGTGGTTTGTTTTGGATGTCCGGAAAAAGGCGTATTTGGTTAGCTTTCTGAAAATTAAATTTGGATATCTAGTGCTTCTTTGTGTGTCATTCTGCATTGTATCACCTCCTCAGCAAAGAACCACAACACTCACTACCAACCACTCTCTACAACATTTATTCATCTCATATCATCAAACCTTTTGTAATCATATATCATAAATAAATAACGGTGTTGTAGAGCTAAACACAGCAAATAATGCTATACATTCATTTATATAAATTAAGTAATCTCGTATATTTATATATCCAGTATGACTGTACAGTACATGTGAAAATGAAACAAAAATGTTTACATTAAATCTATTTAGCAGTGTAATATACACTAATAAGCAACTTCCCAGCTGCGTTACTGGAATCCGTGGCTCCGTGTGTTCACTCCACTCAAAGTTCAGGTCACACGTTACTCAAATCTTCCACTGTTCTGGAGCTGATGCTTTGTTTCCTGTGTGAGAGAGAGAGAGAGATCACTATCAGTCATGCTACAGCCACACACATCCTTACACTTTCATTTTCTGCCAAATACTTAATGTATAAAATCAGTATAGAGTTGAAAGGTTTCAGATTTCTTCCCTCATTTATTTATACTATACAATTATACTCACCTTAGCTCCTCCAGGCAGAGTTTATTCCTGAGCCGTATGTCTTCGCTGATGGGATAGAGGAGCAGGATCATTAAGCCTGTGACAATGAAGGCCACTGGAGCGGCACCGATCAGCAGCTTCAGGGTGTATACTACAGGAGCAGGCTGTTTGCAGGCGCCAGTGTCATACCCTGCAAACCTACACACAAAGATTGAGAGAGTCTATTTAAACGCCTTACAGGAAATCGACATCAGGCCTGATTGTGCAACCCTGCAAATGAGCAAACCTGACACCTTTCACATGATGAATTATACATCAGACCAGCGTTAATGCATTACTGCAAGGCATCATGACATGCTAAGTGCAGACACAGAACATCATACAGTGCCTGAACTAATCGTGCATGTGTAACAGTAATGCAGACTTACTCCAGGCAGAGGGTGGACACTCCCAGGGAGATCCCAGAGGCGAACTTGGTGAAGAAGACGTAGAAGGAGTAGAAGATGGCTTCGTGGCCTTTACAGTAGGGGTTGGCCAGCCTGAAGTCATCCACCACATCTGGCAACATAGACCTGGATTGAAGGCGCATACACAAAAGCATGCAGAGCTGAATAAGCATGTGTCCTTTGTCTTAAATGCTCAACATCACCGTGAGACATGGGAAAACTTTAAGCTGTTGTGCACTTAAGACCTCCCTCATGCTCTTACTTTAATTATCTTACACACCCAGTCACGATGCTAGCACAAGATGATGGGAGGTCAGAGCTCTGATATACCAGTGGGCCGAAATTACAGAGCTAATAACGCGATTAGATGATGAGCAGCGGGCGGGACAGGATAAACAATCAGCCCCTTCCAAAATAAACATGCCCCCTGAGGAAGCTGTAATTTGGGTTTAAAGGGAGGGGAAAAGAGATGAGTGAGGAGCGGTGACGGCCTTAGAAACGACTGGAAAACAGATGTAGAGCTACCTCTGGAGTTGCAGGGCCTCTGTGATGGTATGGAAGATTTATAGTAGACGCCTCCTCTAATTCTTAAAAATGACATCATTTCATGACCGTGGCATGACCTCGGTGAGTGGTCAGGGCACAATGACAGAATGGCTTGACTGATGATGTTTTGCATCAAATCATAGGGGATTAAAATGAACAGCAGAGCAGACATATAGCAGGGTTGAATTTAGGTAAACAATATTAGAGGCTTAGGGGATTTCATTTTTATTTAATCCTCTATGGTCGGGGAGGGGTGGGTTCCTGCAAACTTAACATTAGTTAGCAGATGGCACGGAGACTCACAGGACAGTTTGCTACAGACTTTCAAACTCAATAAGAACCAGTGGGTAACACAAGAGTCTTCAGTTTATTGTTTTGGGACCACGGGGATAAACTCGGTGTTGGTGTCTGTTGATTCAGCTCAAATATTTACACTTTATTCATGCTGGTGATTGTATTTCCTCTGAAATGTTGAGTCTCACCATGGCAGGAGGAGCGACGCAGCCACACTGAGTCCAGAGGAGACAGCCACAACGTAAGCCACTATGACGTTAGGGATGAACACCAACATCAAGGTGAAGGGCAGGATCCACTAGAAAGACAAACATGAATTTCAAACATCCTTTTCTTGTTTTTCTTTTTCTTTTCTTTTTTTGTGAAAGGTCTTAAAACTTTTAAATCTGTTATTGTGATCAAGGCAAACACTTCCAAGTTCATCCACACGATGGCACAAACAAAAAGTTTGACAGTCAAAGTTAAAAGCTACAATGTACTCACAGTGATGCCACAAAAAGCTGCAGTCTTCTTCCCGAATCTCTGCAGAAACCATTGCCACAGCGGAATGCTTATCACTGCAGATAACTGAGTAGACATGTGCATAATGTGATTCAGTATGTAAGTTAAGTTGGAAGTTAAAAGAAGCAATATTACTAGGGAAGATTAGTCAACATTTAAGTGTGCGTAAAAGTTGACAACTGGCAATGTCACTCTAAGTATGTAAAAATGCAAACGTTTATTTTATTACATCAAAATATTCCTTACATAAAAGTATCTTTTTCAATCTAAAACAGCTGCTCAAAAGGTGTGAAAAGTAGTGTTGATTTTAGAAAAAAAAAAATCTATTACACAAAAGTTCAATATCCAAGTTGTTACAGTTAATTAAGGTAAATGCTACAGATCTTATAAGATGAATCAGTGCTAAAAGCCATACTCACCAGGATGGTCAGTACAATGTTCTGGAAGTGATCCCTCAGGTCGGCAGCATAAGTGCAGAAGAGGACGAAGTTGCTCTGTATCAGCTGTAAAAACCAGAGATCAAACGTTCAGATGTTCAGTCTTGTCTATTCAGCAATGTAGCTGTGCACTCTTGCTATGCTGAGTGCCAAATAAAGTGACTGGAGAAGCTGCTGACAGTGTTTTGCGGGGATTTATTCCCGCTCTGGGGCTCTCACGGAAGACAGCTGACACCTCCTCTGAGATGAGAGGAAATATGAAATCTCCAGAAACAGATCCGATGCAAAATTTGACAAGTTTGCAATAATTTAAACAGCTTCAAAGTGAGGCGCCAAAACTGGAGCTTCCCCGTGCATGTGAGAAACAAAAAGCAAGAGTACACTGCTGGTATCACTCCCAATAGTCCTGAGACTTAAAACACGCTTAAAAACCATGAGCTTTCAGTAAGTGCTCTTCTACACTGATCAAATCAACATTGAGCGCCAGCAATTCTCCCACGCTGTAAGGACCGGGACTGGCTCCATTTACTATAAGGCCCAGTGTCATGACTGAGAAGTGCTTTGTCAATAAATTTACCTGAATGGCGACAGTGATGAAGAGGAATGCAGCGGTTAGAGTGAGGTATGGCCCGTGTCTCATCACCAGGATGAAGGCCTGCTGGAAAGAGACCTGCTTCTCTGTCTTCGGGGCATATGGATCTGAAACGGTTACATGAGGAACTAGAATAAGCAGCATATCAAATAACATGCAGTAAGAGAAAGCTGATAGATTTGCTCACTGGAACTACTGGAACAGCCCCTGCATTGCAGTGGATTCTGCTTGTCTCACTTGGAGGTGTCATTTATAGTAAAGAGCAGAGAGTGAGAGCTAACACGATCAGATCTGTCTACAAGACAAGGCCCAGTGCATATGTTATTACATATTCCTGTACCTTTAAGTATTGTGTTACTAATGTCTAAATGGGCTATATTGCATTTTGCTTCCATATGTTCTTTTTTAACTTTATTCAATTGCTGTCATGCAACAAAAGTCCAGTTATGAAGTATGTAACACAAAGGGGTGCTTTCAGGCACTCATTTGGTTTCAGCTAAACTGGTTTAAGTCTAAATTGTCTTCCACAATTGAAATAGTTCCTTAGGGTCCTCACCGAATTACAGTTTTAGGAAAAGTCCTAAAAAGACAAAAATATTAGGTTTATTCATTTATTTATTAACAAAATTTATCTAATACCTGTGTTGGGCAAGCACTTTCAGTGTTTGGTCAGGAAAAATTGTTACTAAATGTTCAATGCTAACTGTTGACAAGTCGTGATTTGGAGGAATTTCAGTCCATTCTTCTATATAGAACAGCTTAAACTCTGGGATGTTTCTCGGTGGGTTTCCTCACGTAAACTGCTCGCTTCAGGTCCTTCCACAACTTTTCTATTGGATCAAGGCCAGAACTTTGACTTGGCTGTTTCAAAACAATAACTTTCTTTGGTAGAACTGCTTGTCTGCTCAAGGTCATTGTTTTTGCTTTATGAACCACTTAGATTCAGCTCACATGTCCTGACGTTTTCCTTTAGAAATCGCAAGTCGAATTCAGAATTCATTGTTCCATTCATGATGCCATTCTGGTTTAAATACGCAAAACAGGTCCAGAAACACTACTATAACCATGTTTCACAGATGGGATATGGTTCTTATGGCGGAATGCAGTGTTTTCCTTTCTTTTAACATTAAGCTTTTCATTTAAAACCCAAAAACTTCTATCTTGGTCTCATCTGTCCACAAAACATTGTTCAAGCAGCCTGTCCTTTAGCAAACTGCACATGGGCAGCAGTGTTCTTTTTGGAGAGCAGTGGTTTTCTCCACGCAGCCCTGCCAAGCACCCCACTGTTGATCACTGTTCTCCTGATCGTGGACTCATGAACTCATGTTTAGAGAGGCCTTTAGTAGCTTACAAGTTACCCTGTGTTCCTTTGAAACCTCTCAGACTATTACATGCCTCAGTTTTGGGGTGATTTTGTTGTGTTCATTTTTATACAGTCTTTGGAGATGATTCTGTAACCTTTACGAGCCTGATGAGAACCAAAACCTCTATGGACTGTACTTTAAATGATTAACCAACTTTATAACTGATGAACAATTTTTTTGTTTCAACATATCACACAAGGTAACGGCTCTTAGTCACACAAAAATTCAGTTCTCACCGTCTCTCTCTTTGACTCCCAGGAACATCACCACTGTGCAGATGACAAACACACCTCCTATGACACCGGCAGCTATCGTGTACACCTGCTTCTGCAGAGAGAAAGAACAAAGGTACAGCAATGTCTCCATCTATCCATCTCGTTTCACAGAGGCAGCACAATCCAGTCTATTCTGAGACTTTCTGCAATCTTTAATTCATAGTGCCCTAAAAAATTTAACTGTTTCTTTTTAACATGCTATACATCCATTCTGGAAACAAATTACCACAGTATGTGTCAGTTTTTACCCTACACTGCTTTTTATTTTCTTCAAATCTTCCTCATTCTGTCACTCAACAGTGTGTGATTTGTTGCCTGTGACGTCTAACCTGCCATGCACATTTCGCTGTACAAATACCATCAGGAACAGGAAGAAACCTCAAGTAGATCCGTATCCCAAAATACAGACGTTTAAAGCTGTAAACCGACAGGAACTGCTCTGCCTTAAACAACCTCTGTTTGTTTGCTGTTTTTCCATGCGGCTCAGCCCAGCAGTTCATTATTATTTATGCACATCAAACACTCCCTCTTTCTGGGGGTAGACGGAGTTTGCCCAGACAGTGTGCCACCCTCACCAGCAACCACAGAGGAATTTAGCGGGTGGCTGCAGAGGGTTTGGGTTGCCCTGATAGGGTTCACCCAAAATTCATTGGAAAAGAAGCATTTGAAGCCCAAATAGCTGCGGTACAACCCAGAATCCAATGCAGGACAGTTTGGACTCTGGCTTGTTTCATCTTCACAAAAAGTCCCATGATGGATGCTCAGTTTATTCACAGCTCTGCAAACTGAAATGTGGACATGAATATGTCCCTTTTCCCTTTTTACGACTTTAAGCTACAGTCACCTTCAAATAAAAACAGATGAAACAAATAAAACAGTAATACTTTCAGAACATTGTATCTAGGGTGGCTTCAAATGTTCTGGGTGAGAACCAAATAGGCCTAATGACTTGCAGACTGTGGAGACCCCTCAATGCAACAGGGCAACATTTGGAGTATGATGTGAGGGAGGAACCCTCTTTGTGGTCATGAGTGGGGAGCTGGCTCAGGGTGCCAGGTTCAGATATCAAACAGTGGCGTCTCCTTTCAATCCCATGGGCTAAAACATGAAGATGTTTTAGATGTCAGAACCTGTAGACAGTCGGTAATTATGGAGACAATTTTCAACAATCCTCCTTTTCATTCAACACTGCTTTTTTTAAACATTTTTTTATAACTGTCTTGAGCATACACCACAACCCCAATTTAAGCTAGAAGTTATTTTCATACCAACTCTTTGGCCTACTTTTAGCACACCTGGCTCCCTTGCTTGGCACGGTAATACTTACAGCATGTGACAGGTACTCCTTGGAGTGCACCAGGCTCTTGACGATCTCTGCCCCGCTGCTGTTGCCAAGGTAACCAGCCGACATGTTGTTGGTAGGGCAGTGCTTCAGAGTGTGAGCGCTGGCCACAATCTGTCCCTGGATGGCAGCGCCCACAAGTGTCCCCAGGACCTCCATTGTCATTCCTGTCATCACACAAGCAAAGATCCAACACTTGGTTATAGTACTTCAAAACTATGCAAATGAAAAGCTACGCCAAAGATTAATTCAGCACTGCAGGCATTAAGACCTTTGTGCATATTAAAACTTACGGAAGGCAGTGGCTGAGTCTCTTTCCTTCTGGTCCGCGCTCAGGAACATGGTGAGAGCAGAATAAGGCACATGGAAGCACTAAAGAGGAGCAGAAAGACACAGTTATGGCCTGGGAGAAACACAAATAAATCCAAGTCTTGCGCAGCAGATAGTCAAACAGTTGCATAAGTCTCCAGAGAAGGGGAAAAGATAATAAAGGTATTTTATTTTATTTTATTTTTAGCAATGCTAGCGGCTTGTTTCTAGGTATGGCAATGACGAAAGCTTCTAATACTCTGGTCCCAAACAAAATATATCTCAGCAACTACTGAATAGTTATGATTAAATTTTGTGCAGACAGTCATGGTCCCTAGAAAATGAATCATAATGAGAGCAGTCTCCTACCCTCAGGCACCAACATGAGGTGGATATTTTTGAGTGGTATGTCTCACAAACTAATGGATAGATAGCCATAAAATGAAGTAAGCATCCTAATGTTCCCTTCGAGATAAATATAAAAAAACTATCTCTTAACTTTCCACAAAGTGCTATCATCACTTACAAACCTTTCCAGATTGGGTGTCATGGTCCTGGGTCTTAGACCCAGGGTTTTTGAGTTCTTGGGCTTATTATTAAATATATTCTGTTTGATTCCTTGTATGCTTTTTGTTTATAATTTTTTATCTTTGTGTTTTTCATTAGTATTTATCTCTAGTGCTTAGTTGCAGTTGCTATTTGTAGTTGAGTTTAATTGTTCCTCAGGGTTTGATTTCCTTTTATTCATTAGTCTCTATGGTTTCTTAGTTCCAAGTGTTGATTGTTTTAGTATTTTCTTATATTCTGTGCTCTCGTTCCCATTAGGTTTTGAGTCTTGGTTACAGTTTGTTTGTTTTCGATGAGCTCTTGTTCCCTCTCCTGTGTCAAGTTCTCTATATTCAGTGTTTTCAGTTATTCACTTCCTGTTTTATTTTGATAGTCATTTGTCTCTTGTGACTTGTATTTAGTTTTACTTCCTTGTCTTGTTGTTTTACTTAGTTTCAGCTGTGTCTGGTCACCCTCCTGTGTCCACTTCCCTTGATTACCTCATTTGTGTATTTAAAGCCTCAATTTGCCTTAATTCTTTGTTGCGTCATACTGTGTACCTGTCTGGGTTTTTTTTTTTTTCTTTCGTATTCCCTTGTGTGGCTACCTTAGTTTATTCCTGGTGTTCTGAGTTTCTTTTGGATTTTGGATTTGTTTGCCTCTGCTTTTGGTGTTATTGTTTTGGACTTAATTACCGTTAATAAAGGCTCTCCTTTTGTTTTTATAAGTTTGCCTCAGAAGTCTGCATTTGGGTCCTCCACTTCTGCACACTCCCACCTTGTGACACTGGGTTAGACCATATTTTGAAAATCTAAACAGATTCCCCTCGTCCTTAAATCTTGGCATCCCATCATGTTTAATTAAATGTCTGCATGTTAGCATGCTGATGTTAGCATTTAACCAAGCAGCAACCACAGGGGCTGAAGAATTAAGCCACCAAAGTGTCATAGACTAAGGTTCCTCGAATGCCCACATGAGGCTGGCTCCGAAAGTGAGTCCCGTGTTAAAATGCCCAATGTTACAACAGAAATAAACATTACAGCCTGTTACAAGAAATGATTTTGGTCTCTAAAGTGGATTTCCTCATTCATGATGGGGGAAGGGTACATTTTAAATAAATTTTACCTGTTAACAAAATATTTAGGGGTGTGGCTGCTTTGGGTGACAGGTGGTTGCCAACACAGATGGGTGTAGCTGCTAGCTATCTGCTAGGTTTCAGCTCGGTTAAGTGGAGTCACTGAACTAGATCTCTGTTTAATTCAGTGTTTGTGCTGTTGGTGTCTTTTGGAGCATTTTACTGCAATTATCTGACAAATAATATGGCCTGACCAAGACGTCAATCCAGTTTTGCTGAGTGAAATTCTAGTATTTTTGTATTTTGCTAACCAGGCTTGCTGGCATTAGCTGATAATTTAGCACGTCACTCTCTCATCTAAATTTAGTCACTTCTGGTTTAAAGAAAAACAAGGTGGTTGTGGCCAAAATGCTAAATTAAAGGCTTTAAAAACAATGGCTTACATCATAGTGGCTAAGTCCATCTTTTATATTTAGTCCATGCATAAAAAAGATGGAACTGTGCTTAAGTCCAGCATCACATAGTCACTAGCATAGCTAACTGTTACAAACAAAATCTGGCTCATAATCAAATGGGAACACCCTTAATGCCTTTTATCTACATATTCCAGGGAAAATGCTGAAGAAAAATATATGCTGTATATAAATATCAACAGCAATCACTGCAGTTTCCATGCTGGCCAACCTCAGATCTGTTTTCTCCTTCCTCACCACCTCTCCTAGAGGAAAGGCGAACAAACCGAGTCCTGCTTCCCTTTGTAATTTACACAAGGGCTCAGTCAGCACTGTGCCCAAATGAGTATGCATAGCCACAACGAAAATAAATGTGACCGTGAAAGGACTTTTTTCAGCCATCGCTCCTATACAGGATGTCATTTATGGGGCTTTTGCTGGATGCAAACACTCTGAGAACTGAACCTGCCTAGCAGCCCAACACAGAGGTAAGTGGGAACTGATTAGTTGCATGGAAACCCATTATTAGTTGATTGCATAAACAAAGGAAAGGTTGAATTCTAACCTCTGTTTACAGACTGTGACCCTCTGAATGATAACAGCTGCTCTTTCCCAGAAAACTTCACACAAACACACAGGCAGAGACAATGAAGGGCGGCTAAAAGTGGCAACCAGCATTTATCCTGCAAGAGGTTCCTGGCAGGACTGACTGTATACTTATCAAGTAGTTAGAATGACATGCAGTTACAGCTCACCACAGTGTGGCTGCAGTGGTCTATATGCTCTGCAGCACATACTGCATGGGTTACCCCAGAGTCAGAACAGAAAGAGTGAGAGTAATGGTTTGGACCATAATAGTGAAAGGGAACCTAAATAGCTACACTTCCCTTTTGAGGTGAGGTGTTTAAGCGCTCTGGGTTCTAATCTGCTGCTCATCTCACAAATCAAAGCATAAATCCTGCAAGGGGCTGTCAGAGCCTGGCATAAGATGGCTGTAATCATTTCCACTTGAAACAGTGTTATTCCTAATGTTTTCTGCATTTTATCTATATGTTACATAATGTGTCATCTGTAGACTGTGAGCTGCATCAGTCAGAGCTTTTATCTCCCGTTTCAACTTGACGTCTCTCCTATACTGCATGCGCAGTCCCTCTGAGTTATCTGAAGCCTCACACGCACACACATATACCAATCAGAATTACTTAAACATCCGATTCTGAAAGAGCATGAATACTTACAGTGATGAGGGTTTGGTAGAGGCAGTAGAACCCAAGGTACCAGATGAACCTGCCGCCACTGAAAGGAGGAACGTACCAGAGGTAGAAGTACGAGATCACCAGGAAAGGAGTGCAACCCACCATCCTTTAGAAAAAATAAAGGTATGTCAGATAACACTTAAAGACTAAATACGTGGAAGCAAAATATCAGGATTTTTTTATTGAGAACAAAATTCCCCCACAAAAAAGACAGCAAATTATGGTTCTAAGTGAATTCAAAGCAACCATCAACACCGTTTTAACCTGCCACAGTAGCTGTTACATTGGTTGTTATCAGTCATTTTTATAGCACTGTTACTTTTAGGCCATATTTCTGTCAGATTACAGTCAGGTTAAGCTGAATGCTGAATGATTATGTTGTAAGGATGGCAGGAATCTGTCCTGTGAGGGAAATACCACAATATTTCAAATCCTCATGAAAGAGCTACACACACACACACACAAACACACACACACAAGCACACAAATATGTAGCCCACACTCATACAAATGCGGCATGAAGCAATTCTGCTGTGTTCTGCTTTTTTTTTTTTTTTTTAGAACTTTGAGCGA
>VUQI01061020.1:11199-24754 GCA_015106735.1 Paratilapia polleni
CTTCCTCCCACAGTCCAAAAACATGCAGTTAGTGGGGTTAGGTTAATTGGTGATTCTAAATTGGCTGTAGGTGTGAATGGTTCTCTGTCTCTCCGTGTTAGCCCTGCGACAGACTGGCGACCTGTCCAGGGTGTACCCTCCCTCTCGCCCTAGGAAAGCTGGGATAGGCTCCAGCCCCCACTCGTGACCCTGAATAGGATAAGTGGAAGAAAATGGATGGATGGATCTCACACACACTAAAATTCACAATTTGACGAATAACCCCATTTTAGGAGAAGTCATAAAATATGAGATGATGGGGTTTATTTTAACACAGTTACATGATTTTTAAAATTCTGAGGGGTCAGAATGACCCCCTTGGTGGCTCTAGTGTTAAAGTCGGAGTGTGGATCAGTCTAAAGCCCGGTCATACAGACCTAGAGACCGGTTGGCGACCTCCCGGCAAACACTGTTCACTAGGGAAAAATGTAAACGACTAAACAAAAATTTGAGTTTGTCATTTAGCGGTTGCTGAAGGTTGTAAAAGATTTTGGGTTGCCAGGTGGACACAGACTGGTCTTTAGAGCTGTGTGACTGTGGCTTAAATGGCCCTGATCAGATGATGGGAGAGGCCGACTGCTGGAATCAGGTCTCAGCAGGTCTACTGTGTAAGCAGGAGCCAGGAGAGCTTTATATGTAATTAATGAAAGGGAAGCAAGTATAGAGATCAGATACAATGACAGATAAAATAAATCAGTTAAGTAACAATAAGGGAATAAAACCAATTTACTATAAAAAATAAAGCCTTTCTGTAAAAGTTTTGAGGAACAGTTTAAAAGTAGATCCTGAGTTTGATAATCTCACTAACAGAAAATGAAATGATCAGGAGGGTCTGAGGTTCATAAGGCCAGAGTAAATCTATATGTAGGTAGGAGCCTCGCAAAGATCACAGCCGAACTCCGAGCAGAGGTCTCGGTGTTGGAGGACAGGTGTCCAAGAGTTTTTCCAAGTTCCAGGTCCGGTTTGGGGGGAGAATAAAAGGAGCTCAGAGTCTTTGAAGTTTGGTGACATGTAGCATTTAACATCAGAGAAACAAGCCAGAAGACTGGAGATTTTATCTGCATTACTACACATGAGCTGAACATGTAGCTGAGTATCATCCACACAATAGTAGAAATGAACAAGAAGATTACAGTGTTCATTTCTAATCACAGTCACCAGAAGTAAAACACTAACTTTAGGCTCTGAAAGAACTATACCATGTTTCCATACTTTACCCCCGTTGAGATCCTGTGTTTGGCGTATTGATACCCGTGTAGTCTCATCAGTAGGTGTATCTGCAGTGGTGTCAGGAGCTCCACGCACATTAAATCTTTGTGTGTCTGCAGGTTCGTCTGCTTCCTGCTGCCGTTGGGAGTTTCCTCCTGTTTGACCTGGATGTCGGACTTTGAGCAGCGGCGTTCACCTGCACCGACCCTCCGCTGCTTTCATTTGTGCTGTAAATAAGGACTGAGTTGGTCTCCTCACAGCTGCCGCCTTTCGTTTCTTAGTGTTTGTCGTGCTGATCCAGAGTCAGTCTGTGGGCGGCTCGTCGCTCTGTGAGGACGGCAGGTTTGTGTTTGTACATGTCTGTAAATAAACCCTCAGCTGAGCGTCTGCTGTCACTTTTCTTACTTGAATAATAAACCTGAGTTTGTTGAAAACAGATTCATCCTGTTTTGTGATGCTTCATCTGCTCAGTAACCACAGTAGTCTGTTGTTCTCTCTGAGAGTCAGCTGTTTGCTGTTCTGGGATCAGCTGACGTGCCTCCTCTGTTTCACTGGTAGTTTTCCTTCACTGCGGACAGCAGCCGCCTCCTGAATCAGACGGCGTGAGTCACCTCGCTGAGATGTTCACACAAACACTTAAAGCATCACTTAGAGAGACGTGAAGCCGAACACACTCTGTTTAGCTTCAGTTAGTTTCCAGAGCGGCTCTGCTCGTTTCAGTTTAGTTTTAGTTTCATTTTTATTAGTTTCTATGTTAATTCTAATAATATGGAGGCTGTCTAGGCCGTATTTAAGCAGTTCAGTATAGAAATGACAACACAAACACAACACTTAGTGAAGGCAGGTCACTCATGGTCACGCAGACAGCCTGAGGAATGTGGCTGATCTTGACTTTGCCTGTCACTACAGTCAAAAGATGATTTCTTTTGTCCACCTGTAGTGATTAATATTTGGCGTTGTCCCCACAGCAGCAAGACGCCGTCATAGAGCAGAGAGAGAACATAAAGTCAGAAACGGCATCAAAAGCAGAGCAGGGGTGGAGGTGGGTTGCAGAGTGGCTTGTAGATGCTCAGCATTGCAGTCAAGCTGAAGCAGCTTTAAATACCTTACATGAGCCAGCAGCTAATTAATGCTAATTAATGAATGTGACAGTATGGAGTTCCACTTGTGCCAAAATTATGTTCACATGCCCCCTGTTCATGTACTGAACCATGATGAAACTTTTTTTTGTTAAACCGTGCTTCAGTTGTGACCAAAACAATTTTTACAAACAGGTCACGTGTTGATTGGTCGCCTGACAAAACTTTTGTTTACTCCCGTCGTACCTCATTGGTTCAGTTGACAGATGGTGGTGATATGAATATAATTTTGACAAATGGAAAAAGCTCCACAGCTCGAACACTGCGAGGTTCCGGTTTAATCCATGATGGCATGACAGAACCTGTGGCGTGGAGCAGTATCGCAGTAAAACTGGAAACCCCGCCGTGAGTCAGCTTTGGACTATTTAAAGTTTGTCATCGGCTTGTCCATTTTCGTCAAGGATTCCTTGTACAAAGTAATTTTTGCATTTCCCTCAGGTAGGCTGTGAAGTTGATCTCCTCAGTAGTGGGGAAACGACTAAAATGCAAAAAGTAAAGCAGTTATTGGAGAATCAGCATAATGCATTACCCCCCAGACCTGATCACCTCAGTGAACCACAGGTATCCACTCATCACTTCAGCAGGTCGAGTGAAAAAAAAGCTGAAAAACAGAAACCAGCTGGTAGAAAAAGTTTATTGTTCATCAGCAGAGGCAGCGACAACGCTCTGAACGTCTCAGAGCAGGAAACGGAAGACAGAGATAAAAACTGAAGGGGGTTAAAGACAGCAGGGGTCAGAGGTCACTGAAACACAGACAAACTTACTGAATCAGTCCCATGGATTTCACATTAAGAGCCTCTGAGCTGCAGACCTTTTCTTTGATTCAGATTAAAAAAAAACAAAACATCCAGCTCTTCCTCCTCAGAGCCTTCATCTGTTTTCACCCTCATCAACAACCTTCAATCCCAGCTGACAACACAAAACGAATACAAATACCCAAATACAAAACGTTTATTAAAACGATCCATGTTTCCATGTGTTGATGTGAAAAGGCTTTTAATCTGAAAGTCACGTAAACCAAACAAACAGCGTTTCCTCCTAATCGTTTGTCCTCTGATCGTTGTAACAATTCGTCTGATGATCCGTGTAACCAATCAGAGCTCAGTAACACAAACTCCTGATAATAAAAGGAAAAAGTGGTTTTTGCATAGCGAGTTACAAAGTGCTGAAAAATACAAATATAAAAGAATTTAAAAACAAACGTGCTTCAGGTTCAGTCGGTCACGCCTCCTTCATGTTTTCATTCATAAATCTTTTAAGACCTTTTGTTTGGACTGTATATAAAGACGGGCGACAGGAAGTAAGGAAAAATGATATGTTTTAAGCCCCGCCCCCTCCACATTAGCAGATGGGACTAAAAAAAAAATAAATCAAAGTGCACCTCCTGTACATTGTTATTGTGAAATGATTGATGATTGGATGCTTTTAACAGACGTCTGTGGTCATGATTGAAGTTAACGACTTTGTCACCGATTTAAACCGGACCGACCGACGCCCTGAGGAAGTGGTGACACGTCGTCCATCTTTATTTACAGTCTGTGGTCGTGACAGGAAGCTGAGTGAAAACACTGCTGTAAACAAAACACACGGCGTAACACTGGTTTCTGCAGGCGGGCTTCATGTGCAGCTGCTGAGCGCCTGTTCCCGCTGAACTCAGAGACTCAGTCTTTCACTCTGGATCAAGTCAACATTCAGTTTTCCAGAAGAAGCTAAAATCTGTAAAACCGTTTCTTTTCCAAAAGGGTTTTTCCCACTGCAGGAACTCGTGGACCATTTTAGGACCATAAGAACTGATCCTGCAGGACTGTTTTCAGCCAAGAATAAAGCACTCAGAGTAGGGATGCACATTTCAAGCAATAACACTCTTTGATTTTCACATCTCACCAGGCACTGGTAAAAATGAGGGAAAATGTATGTTTAAAACAAAAATAATTACATTCTTTAATCACTTGATGACTACTTGAATATGTTAAAACACACGCGCATCCACACTTGTGAGCTGTTGTAAAACCAGAAACCAGAAATCAGAAGCACGACAGAAACAACCACCAGCAATGTTGTAGTTTTTGACGTGCTCAAAGCTATCACGAAATTATTCTGTTGGGAAAGATTTTCAGTGACTAAAGTCAGGAACTTTATATTCTGTATTTCCATCTCACTTCCCTCCACCGATGTCGGCGTTTTGGCGCTCGGAACTGACGTGGTGGTCAGCGCAATAACAAAATGATCCTGTTTTCATTTGGTTATCGCTGGAAAAAGGCTGTCAATGTTTATATAACTCTGAGTTCCTGCAGTGGAAAGAAACCTTTTCAGAGAATAAAGTCAGGAACTTTCCAAAAGCTAAAGATGTCTTTAGTTTTTGTTTCCATGGCAGTCTAAAGCGCCGTGTAGATCACGATTAGTCAGGTGACATCTCAAAAGCTTCTGATTTGTGTGACGGGATCAAACGATGGCGGTGAATCGCAGCATCTTTCAGTCTGTCAGAGGATATTTTTGTGCTGCTGTGTCAAAGCTCGGTGAGGAAACACTGAGCTAAAAACGAGTTTAAAATATTTAAACAAAAAAACAAATTTTAACGACTTCTTTTTGTTCAGAATTTAAGTTTTAAATTTCAGGTAAATTAGTGAATTCATGTGTAAACATTTATTTTGTTTACAGACAGAACAAAGAAATAATTTGGCAACTTTTAAAAATTGTTTCTCATCAATTTAAACAGAACTACGTTAAAATAATTCTGTGAAAGTTTCCGAGCTGCAGTGGTTAAATGTTCACAACTGATGGATATATTTGAGTCCTTTTTATAGCAGAATACTGAAATGTTTGCAGCTTTTTAAATCTTAACATTTTTTTAAAATCTTTTCTTAGTTTTTATGAGGTAATAAACCAGCGTTATCAGCAGGCTTATCGATCTTATCGAATGTGGACGGACTGAAACCAGCAGCTGCACATGAAAAACATTTCAAAATAAAGCACAAACACTTTGAACAGTTCCTCTGAAAAGTTACAAAATAAAAGCAGCACGTCCGCTGTTAAATGATTAAATACAAAAACACAAAAGCATGAAAAATAAAAACAGAAGCTGCACTTCTTCACAAAAACCGGTTCATCTTCTTCTGTGACAGCTTCACATTGTCTTCATGTTAGATTCAAATCTGCACGTTTGAACACACACACACGTTTGCGTGTCTGCACAGAAGAAAACGACTTTCTGAAGTTTTGTTGCTTCACAGGCAAACACGATTTCCTCTATTTTCATACATTTTTATCACATAGATGGTTTTAAAAGAAGAGAATTCAAAGATGCATTTTTTAAAAAAATCTATAAAGAGAAACTTTGCATTTAAATGATAAAATATAAAACTATTAGTTCTGTTTAGTTAAAATAAACTCTGAAATGAAATGAAGGCTGGAGGTCGAATGAAGTTTAAGACATTTTAGTGAACGCAAATTTAAAATTCGATAATATTTTTATGTTTTCCACTCGTCTGTTCGAAGCCCAGCAGGTGGAAAGTTGATCTTATTGGGCTTTTATTTCCTACATGTAAGTTATTATTTTAGATTTCTTTTTGTATTTTTCAACTGATTTCCTGCAAACTTTCCAAAAATAATCAGCTGCAAATTTCAGGATATTTGCAAGAAGGTCTTGTACAGTTTGCTTCTGATTACAGTGAAGTACCACGTCGTGCACAATGAATGATCCTCTATCAGGTAAGAGTTCAGAAACCAAACTGAAGCAGCATCCTGTAACTTTGGGCTCGTTTTCCAGGCAGTTTGCAGGAGATGAGCTGAAGTGAGTCTCTGATCTGACTGAGGTCTGAACCATGAAGCAGGATTTGGGGTTAGAGGTAAGATGCTGTAAACCGATCCACATTTGTGATTGTATATCTGAGATTTAGAAAACCTGGTTTGGTTTAACCACCGCCGTGTTCCTGCTTTTCATGATTGTGCTTGTGGATAAGACATACGAGGTGCGATCAGAAAGTTCAGTTACTGTGCCGATAAAAAGCAAAAACTGAATTGAATTTGGCCAAAGACGTGGCTCTTTGGGAACGAGTTGCTGCCTCACGTGGCGGAGTTAAAGTATCTCGGGCTCTTGTTCACAAGTGAGGGAAAGCGGGAGCGAGAGACTGACGGATTGGTGCGGTGTCTGCAGTGTTGCGAATGCTGTACCGATCTGTTGCGGTGAAGAGGGACCTGAGCGTGAAAGCGAAGCTGTGAATTTACCACTCAATCTACCGTCCGATCCGCACTTATGGCCACGAGCTCTGGGTAGTGACAGACAGAGTGAGATCCTGGATACAAGTAGCAGAAATTAACTTCCTCTGAAGGGCGTCTGGGCTCGGTCATTCAGGAGGGACTCGGAGTAGAGCCGCTATTCCACATCGAAAAGAGCCAGTTGAGGTGGTTCAGGCGTCTGGCTAAAATTCCTTCTTGGACGCCTCCTAGGTGAGGCGTTTCAACTGGGAGGAGGCCCCGGTGCAGATCCAGGGTACGCTGGAGAGATCATGTTTCTCAGCCGGCTTGGGAACACCTCGGTGTCCCTCTGGAGGAGGTGGCTGGGCAGAGGGAGGTCTGGGTGTTAAAATCAAACCAGCAGAGACGGTCTGACTCTGGGGGAAGAATTCACAGTGCAGATGAAGAAAACATCAGGCTCAGACACCGCGGACCTCCTCTACTAAAAACTACTGTTTGGATCCTGGATCGTAGCCGGAGATCCAGCCCTCATCACCGGTGTTGTGGTCGTGTGGGGCCTTTAGAGACAGATCTTCACAGGCTATGTGCTCCTGAGGTCCACGGCGCACAAATCCTCATCCAACACAGGTTCGATCTTGCAACATCGAGTTGAATCGTGACTAAGGGAAGTTACCGCCTGGCTGAACTTTTTAATCGCACCTCGTATCCTGGGTTACCTGCTTTGCAGTCCAGGCGTCTGGTCTGTGATTGGTCAGTTGCTGTAACAGTCGGACTGAAGCCTGTGCGGGATTTTGGCATCACTATCTGCTACATATTTGATCCTTTAAATGCTTCAGGCTCGACATGTAAATGAAACATCAGAGGAGAGGGCGGAGCCACGGCTCCACCTGCTTTGGTACAAACAGACAAACAGTCACCCGGCTCTGCCCTTCATCATCATCACCTCCGTGTTCATTCTGTAACAAACACTGAGACGCTGCATCGGCTCGGCCTCCTCCAACTGCTGAGCTGACAGCAGACACCATTAAAACAGAAGAAGAAGAAGAGGAGGAAGGAGGAGGAGTCACAGCAGGCTTCTTAACTGTCCACAGGTTGTTCCTCAGCTCCTGCTGCAGGAGGAGGAGGAGGTCTGAGCTGAGGCTCCGCCTACAGCAGCGAACACCTGAACAGGCTCTTCTTGGAGCGGGACTCCGTGATCTTGACAGGACCCCCTCCACTTGATGGGTTGTTGTCATTCTGAAGGGAGAAAGGAGGTCAAAGGTCAGAGACTCAACATGGACCCATCAGCTGTAAGAGCACATGAGAACACGGGTGCTGGGGCAGTGCTTTTCACAACCAGAAGAAAATCAAGGAGGACAGAAATCTGTGGGCTGCATCTGTCTGTGGATTTCTTACAGTGACCACTGAGTCAGTGGGCTTCACTTCTAACTAGCTAACCACTTCAACTGTTTATCCAGGTATGTTTAGCTAACAATGTCATTTCTGCATCCATAGCTTGAGTCGGAGTTCTTCCTCAGTCCCCGCAGACCTGAATCTGCTGAACTCACCATTTTCCTGTTGAGTCTGGCCATGATGTCTCTGGCGAGTGTGTAGAAGGCCTGTGGAGGGAAACGGGTCGGAAATGAGTCGGCCTCGTGTCTACAGGACTGCTGAATGTGATGATGGATCAGGATCAGGATCAGGATCAGGACTCACCTCCTCCACGTTGATACTGGACTTTGCACTGGTTTCCAGAAACTTGATCCCGTAGTCAATGGCGAGCTGAAAAACCAAATAAGTTAAACAGGCTGTGAGTGAGTTTCTTTACGGTTTCAGGCAAACACTGAAACCGTAAACCGTAAACCGTAAACCCTGTTTGTTTATGATGTGCAGGTAAAAAGGCTGAAATTACATTTAAGGATAAATTAATAAAGATTTTATCTCATTAAGACTCAGATCTGTGTGGAGGATTTCTAACTCTCAGTAGATTTTCTGGTAATCAGCTGAAGCCTGGACTAAATCAAAGAGTGAAAATCAGAAATATCCAGTATTTCTGATTTCCTGTTTTCTCTGTTTTTTTTATATCACTGTGAAGCTCTGAGCCAATGAGTCCTGCTGATTGGTCCACCACACCACACCTGGTCTCTACAGGGATCAATAAAGCGGCTCAGACCTTCTCTCCTCTCTCCTTGGACACTAGTCTCTTGTCGTTCATGTCGCACTTGTTTCCCAGAACCATTTTCTCCACGTCTGAGGACGCGTGCTGAAAACACACACATGGACCAGGTTACCGTCACTGTCTGGATCACACTCACTGTTCAATAACTAAAAATAACCAGTTATCAGGCAAAGTGGACCAGAGCTCACAGGGCTCATCTGAACACCTTTAAATCCAAATCTGAACAACACTAAAACGTCATGTGATGTCAGGGGGGCGTGGCCTACCTCCTCAATGTTGCGTATCCAGTTCTTGATGTTGTCGAAGGACTTCTCGTTGGTGATGTCATACACCAGCATGATACCCTAAAGACACAGAAGAGAGGAAGTGACATCAGCACAGGATGTGGTCATCCAGTTTGAGAGGAGGTGAGCGACAGTTTTTTTTCCTGATAAATAGATCAATGAGCCAAAGATCAATCTGAAAATCCTTTTAGGGTGCAGAATGCACTTTTCAGACCCGGAAGCTAAGTCTGTCTTTTATACTCTCTGTGGGTCAGGTGGTTCCGATGATTCGGTTCTCCTCAGAGGAACCTCGAAAAAGCACCTTAATGAAATTAGTTTTAGTCTGAAAAGAAAACAGATATAACAGTCCAGTTATATCCAGTCAGTTTTAGAACTGGTTTTAATAAGGCTCTGCCTGGTCTGGGACCTCAGTTCATGTTCATAAGCTATGAACTGGGTCAGATCATCTGGATCAGGCCGCCTGGATATTCCCATCAGTCTCCACCAATCGTCACGAAGCTGCTTTTACCTTTTAAGCTCCAAGCTGCTGAAACGACCTGCTGAATCATATCAGGTGTGCTGCTATATTATCATCCCTGTTCAGCCTTTCAGGAGTCGAGTCGAGTCTTGCCTTATTAATTCACCTGCTTACATCTGCCTGTTGATTCAGTTTCACATTATCTATGGAGTGTTATGGTTGCAGCCTCTATGCTGTTGTATGCTTTGTGCATCATGATGCGCTTCACCTGGGATGAAATGTGCTGTATAAATAAGGTTTTGCTTGCTTGCTTCACTGGTGACTGACACATGGCCTGTCCATCAGCAGAGGGGTGGTCTTACCATGGCTCCTCTGTAATAGGCCGTTGTGATGGTCCTGAACCTCTCCTGACCGGCCGTGTCCCTGCAGGAACACACTGCTGTTACACACCAGCACTGAGGCAGTTCATTAAAACACACAAAAACAGCCCAGAGTCTGAAAACACTCATTTATCTAATTCAAGCTGACTGAACTGGAGCAGTTCTTCTTCACTGATCTCCAATCAGTCTGTGGATAAAAACATTACAACTCCCAGGGTTCATTTCACCACCCAACAGCCAATCACAGAGCTTCATGTCATTCTAGGCAGTCTGAAGTTTGGTTTGACTCCAGATTCGTTTCTAGTTGCCTCTCAATGACCGTCTTCTCTGGATTATTTCAGAAAACACCCGATTTATCAGTTAAAGGTTCACACATATGAAGCTGAGCCTATAAAGCACAAACTGGAGGAGAGTGTGGAACTCACCAGATCTGCAGTTTGATTTTCTTTCCATCCAACTCAATCGTCCTGATTTTAAAGTCGATTCCTGAAACAGAAATGCAAACAACTAAGAGACAAAACCATCTAAAATGATCACAAGGCTCAGTGTCCCTCTGTCTTATTCTCTGTCCATGGCTGAAAAGCAGGAAATCGATGGATTAATTAACCCAGAAATTAAAGCTAATTTGTTCAGATAAAAATCAGCAGCTGTCAGTGAGTGGATGACTTTTATCCTTTATAACTGAAGACTCTTCTAACTCTATCTGGGGTCTTCCGCAGAGGAAACCACACTCCCGTTATCCCCACCCTGCTGAGAGGGTGATGTGGTTAAAACAAACGCTGAGGTGTGTTTGTTTCCCTTCTCTGTGTCTTAAATCTATCAGCTGACTGGGTGTGTGTCTGCCTGGTTAAAGGGGAAGTCAAAGATATTTTTAAAAACCCTTCTTCCTGCCTCTGAGCAGAAAAAAAAATCTGTTTCCAAGAAGCTGCGGATGTGAAGCCTGACAGCTCAGTTTCCTCCTGCTCACAGCTGTTTGGGGTGCTGGTTCAAATCCCTGAACCCCTCCCTCCTCACACTGCCTCCGCTCTGGTCTCCTTCAGCAGAACCTGCATTCATTCATCTATCTTACAATCATTGTAAACACGGTGGTTTTAACTTGGTCTGTGTGTGTGTGTGTGTGTGTTGCTGCTGTCATGCCAATCATGAAATCCTAGAGAGAGCCTGATTAAAAATGCTGGTTTTAAGATGTGTACACAATTAAGTTGTTTGTTTCTCGCTTCTTCCCCAAACTACACTTGGCCTCCGTCTAGTCTGGCCCCAGGAAATGCCAAACTAGTCCAGGCCCTCTGGGACTCCTTTTATGGTCAGGTTCCTGGGGGAATCTGCCAACTGTGGTATGAAGGAGGAGGAGTTTTGTCTGCTGTTTGTGTTGATTTAAGCAGTTAGAGTGCAGGTACATTCTCTTATTCTCTTTATTTTCCCACGGTTAACTTACTACCATTGCCTTTTGAATGATAGATTGAGCACCGCTATAAGTTACTTTAATACTTAATTGGTGATTAATTGTTATTTCCTGGAGTGGGAGGAGCTACTGACTATAGAGGGAGGAGTTGCAGCTCCTCTCCAGGAGCATTGTATGTCAGGCTGTACTGCCAGGGGTCCTGAAAGGGGATACAGCCGGTGCAGAACGGTTTCCTCAGGTGTTTCATTTAGTTTTGGATTATTATCTTTATGTTGGAGACACTTAGTTATTTTTCTTTTGTTTTCTAGTGAAATTCTCTTCCTTAGCTTGAGTTTTCTTCAGTTTGGTCAACTAATCTGCACCGTAAGTATGGCACACTAATCTACTGCTGTGAAGAAAAGGGGAATAAAAAGAGACTGGACCGTCCTGCCTCCACCGCTCAGCCATTCCTCACAATCGTGCTCTCAATTAATGAATTAATTGTCTCAAATTGTTATCGAAAGTCTCACATCTTTGGAGCTGCGCAAAACTACCAAATAAAGACACAAACCCACCAAAGAGCGACTTTGCCCTGCTCCTTGGTCACAAGGGGTCGCCACAGCGGGTAGCTGCCCGTCCTGACGCAACCCCAAAGGGGATTTGTGTCTCCACCTGGAATTGAACCAGCAACCTTTCGCTTGTCAAGCGAATGTGTGACAGAAAACCACTAAAAAGAGACACAAACCCACCAAAAGGAGTCAAAAGATGACCAAAGAGTGACAGAAAACCACCAATAAGAGACACAAATCCACCAAAGCATGACATAAAACCATCAATGGCAGGTAGAATACCCCTAAAGAGCAGCAACAACCAGCTGAAGTGCAACACATACCCGTCAGAGTGTGGTACAAACCTGCAAAAGTACAATGCAAGACCGTCAAAGAGTGGTACAAAACCATCAACAGGAGACACAATATCACCAAAGAAAGACACAAAAAATAAAAACTTCCAAAAGACTTTAAAAAAATGCTAAAATAAAAAACCACCAAGATATAAGGATCCAAACATGCCAGAGAGCAGCACACAACTCTCAAAAAGAGACAAAACTGGTCACACAAATGCAAAAGAGCAGCACAAACCTGCCAAAATAAAGATAAAACCAAAGAGGAAACAAAACCCTCACTAAAAGTACACAAAACCACCAAAGAGACATAAACAAGTAATAACTCCAAAACTTTAAAGTATTCTGTTTCCTGTTACAAAACATGAACAGCAGTAGGTTTTTGGTTTCAACACTTTCAGCCTCAATGACATTTGAATCTTTTCACGACTCATTTTTATTCTCTGGAAAGTAAAAGTGCTAAATATTTTCTTTGTGTTACTATGGGTTACTATGTGTTTTATTCTGCAGCACATTTCAAGTGTTTGTTTTTAGGCTGTAACTCATCAGTTTTTCCTATTGTGGTCTCTGTGTAGTTTATGTTTTGTTTTGTTGCCATGCTTCATAAAGATGACACACATCTCAAGGTTTAAATGATCAAATCAGCAGACTAAGTGAGTTTAAAAAGACGTCATTTCAAGTCAAGCTTTTCGTAGTCTGTCCGTTGTAGTCTGTACGCTGTGGAGCTGTGGTTGTATTTGGCTCGTTAAGAATTACACGATTATCTCTGAAAGGTTCAAACATCAAAGTGACGCCTTCATGTGATGTCCTTCTCTTACTGATAGTAAAGAACTGAATTTAATTTGAGCAGAGGCAGAAAAATGAGTCAGCTGATTTCCTCTTTGCTTCTCTTCTTCAGCTCAAACTGAACCTCTCCTCTTCCCTCCATTCTTCAGCAGCTCTCTCTATTCTCTCACCAGGAAGTGAAACAGTTTCTGCTGCCTGTTACGGAAATGTGCAGCGGACGAGGTCACTGACCCCAACATAATGCTGCAGCTAACATTTTTCTTCTGCTGCTGTTGAATCTGCCAATCTGCTTTAATAAATGTTAGAAAATAGCCACGTCACAGTTCCCGCAGTGACATGATCTGATTATAGGTTATACCTGTAGGATTATAGGTGTAGTCTGGCCACACTGGGGCCAGACATATACAGTTTAATGTCATCTTAAATTTATTTGAAAATGTAACAAAACCACCAAAAAGATGAGAACTAGCAAATAAAGAGAAAAAACAGAA
The DNA here is from genome assembly GCA_015106735.1 of Paratilapia polleni. Lineage (NCBI taxonomy): Eukaryota > Metazoa > Chordata > Actinopteri > Cichliformes > Cichlidae > Paratilapia > Paratilapia polleni. The sequence goes on from VUQI01061020.1 coordinate 24,619, forward strand.
AAAAAAACTGCCTGAAAGTGGAACAAAACCAAAATAATAGAGAAAAAACTGCCAAAAAGATGCAAAATGGCCAAAGAACCTGATGGAAACCATAAAAAACCTGCCAACAGAAACAAAACTGCTAAAACCACAAAAA
>VUQI01061021.1:6475-17216 GCA_015106735.1 Paratilapia polleni
GTTTCTGGACATCTCCCTGTTGACAACAACATAATCATTATGATTTTAATCTTCTGACGTGGAAAATGAGCAGAAAATAACATTTCCATTAAGTGCAGAGATGAGAGACACAAGGCAGTGGTTAAACAAAATGTATCGCACATATATGAAAAACAAACTGCCATTTCAATGTTGTACTCTTGAAAACAGTAAATTACCTTCTGCAAAGTCCTCCTGCTTTATTCTTCCAGCTGGTATTATCTCTTAATAGCTTGTTGATCCTACAAGTACTAGATAATTGAAGCAATTTAACCCTCTGAAGTCTTCAAGAATCACTAATATGCACAGCCAAAAATAAAAATAGTTTTTTTTAACACCTGATTCCAGGGAATTCTAGCTTTTATATAACTTTTTTCCCATTGTATATCTTGTCAGATTGTGCCTACTGTGAGGTCCTGTTGGCTTTGTGTTGCATGTGTCAGACTGTACTGAAATTCACTGACAAGTCACAGTATGTACCTGTGTTTCTGCACCAAGACTATATAAGAGTCTTCACACTTCATTTTTGGAAAGTTGCTGTTTCAGATTTTATGGTAGATTATTTTATAAACAAGCTTTTAATTTAAAAAAAAAAAAAAAAAAAAAGACTACACCAATAATTAGACCTCATAACTGCTCCAAATAGCAGACAAGGTAGAAAATATTTTACTGCTCATTAGCAGATATTTCCCTTAGTAGTTAACGGTGACCAAAACAGAGCTAAAATGAGAGTTATTAAAACATTTGCCAGGTTTACCGAATGCAAACAAAATGTGAATATGTGTTAACAGGCAGCTTGTTTGCTGTATCAAGCTAATACACTAAAAGCATGTCAGTCCTGTGTGTGGAGTGGCAAAAGAAATACAAAGTAGAAAGCTGAAACAAATAGTGCAGGTTTAAAGTGAGAATTTACACTCAAATGAATGAGTCTCTAATACCTTATGTCATGGTCCCCCTTGTCCTCGTGGTGCAGACCTGCCTTCTCTCTTTTTCTCCCTCTTGTTGCTCTCTCTCTCTCGTCTATCTGTGTGAATGTGGGCATGGGTGTCACTAACTGGGCTTTTGCTGTGGTGGGCGTAGTCTCTGCAGATCCAGCAGGCACACCTGTCTTCCATCTTCAATTAATTAGTGCAGTACTTGAGCCTGGCTTCCGCCTCCACTCCTCGCCAAATTGTTGTCCTACACTTGTGGTAGGATTGCTCTGGCCACTTGTAACTCTGCTGTTACTCGCCTGCTTGCTTTCCTCTTTCCTCTTAGGAATCCTGCTTGAAAGCTGGCTAAAATACTTACCTGCTAACCTGCCTGACCCACTCTCACCCTGCCCCTCATTACTATTTACCTGCTCTGAGCACTGGAGCTCAGGTCTGGAGAAAAACAAGAGAAGCTCTGTTCCTTTTTCCCAAGGAAACTCACCTGAACTTTGTTCCCTGCTCTAAAGAAAGAGAGGAGCTCTTTAGACACCTGTTTGGTAACCTGCCTAGAGACACTTACCTGAGTATGGCTCCAGCCTGTGTACTGATTGAGACACTAATATGAAAAGCACTTGCCTGATCGAAGTTCCTGTTATCTTCCTGCAACATTCATTGTTGTCATCTACTTGAAGATTCTGTTTATTAAAACTGTTAAACTTTTCAGCTGTGTCATGCATTTGAGTCCTTCAGCAAAACCTTGACACCTGACTCACATGCTCATCATAAACACGCTGCAATAATATAATCATGTCACAACATGTAATAATTGTAATGAAATATGCATCTGTTTTCTGCATGTTTTCTAGAAGAAAAAGACACATCATAAACACACTGTGCATATGATGGTTGTATTTTAGCCTAATAGCCTAAAATTCTGGTGAATTGACCAATTCTGGCCACTAGTGGAAGTGAAGCCTACGTTGTCAAAATGAAAATGAAGTATTAAAAATGAAAGCTTTCTTTAAGTCGAAGTTTTACACCCCTTCCTATGAATATGATCAGTGGATCACCATGTAGCAGGCTGCACTCTCCAACAGGGGAATTGAGCAGTTATGATAGTTCATCACTAGTTGCTTTTTTGTCACCTATAGGAGACAAAGACCGCTTAATGATCAGCTGATAAGAGATGTGAGAGGGGAAATTGGGATGGAAGTTGGTGTTGGTGGAGGATGCAGCAGTGCATACATCCACTTCATTAAGCCTACGGAAATCTGTGGTGATTAAAGCGCATTATGAGCAGTTCCAGGTGGACTTCACTGAGCTTCAATTCTGAACCAATCTGTGCCCCCCTTCCAGTCTCCTCCAAATGGTATTGTCTGATAACACAGAAATGTCTGACAATGGCACACTTCACAGGAATTCATAGTCAGTGTATATCAGATCACATCTCACTGTTTATTTAAACGGCTATCTCTCGGATTCTCGGAAAGCAAGTGAGATCAGCCTGTTCGAGAAGGATGCTGAAGCTGTGTGTGTGGCAAGATTTCGATTGCTGCAGGCGAAGAGGGACCCCTTGCTTCAACATGGCAGCCCATCACGACTGTTCAGGGATGCCTCTCACACTCTCCCCTCCAGCTTTTCGATGCAGCATGCCAAGCTTGATGACCTTGAGGCCGGCAAGGGACTGGGGTGCCAGGTGACAAGGCTCGTTTGCCAGGTTTTAAACATGCCCCCATCACAGCAGTGCCTGGCAGACGGGTGGCAGTGCTCAGCCCTCACCAGTGCCACACACGCACTCTGGTAGTCATTACCTGAATTTAAAGCAAACTGGAGGCTGTATAATGGTCTCCACCCCCTACAGAAGCGCCAACTAATTAGTCCCCTTACTATATCTGAGCATGCTGAGTGCATGCCAGTACACTGTCATCATCATAAATAAATGAAAAGATGAACAGATAAAAGAGTCATTACGCTACACTGACAGGAATTGTTGCACTGTGGCTGACATGTTGACGGATGATATAAAAAAACTTCAGTAGTTAAATGTAACAGCCTTTTTTATGGTCATTGTTGAGGGAAAAATGATTATTTCAATATAATCTAAATTCAAAATTATTCACTTATTTCACGCAAGCTTTTGGAATAATCAAATCATACATGCCTACAATTTAATTGTTTTCTTATTTTTATGATATGATGACAAACACAAAACAAATCAAAACTTGGTTACCTTTATACAACATTTTCAGAAAAAAACAAAAAAACAATAAACAAAAGAACAAAAACTCAGCATGATACAATACAATCTGCCTTACTGCCTCAGATGCATCATGACTACTATAACACCTAAGCAAATATCAAGTCTATTCAGTATTACTACTAACTACAAAATGTCAGTCTATTAACACTAAATAAATTTGCCATTGTGGACCTACTGTATGTATCTATTGTAGACAAACTTACCTGCCACTTTGTTATGTACACCTGTTCAACTGCTCATGAACGCAAATATCTAATCAGCAAATCACATGGCAGCAACTCAATATATTTAGGCATGTAGACACGGTCAAGACGACCTGCTGAAGTTTAAACAGTCCCCATCAGAATGGGGAAGAAAGGTGATTTAAGTGACTTTGAATGTAGCATGGCTGTTGGTTCCAGACAGGCTGGTGTGAGTATTTCAGAAACTGCTGATCTGGTGGGATTTTCCCACACAACCATCTCTAGGGTTTACAGAGAATGGTCTGAAAAAGAGAAAATATCCAGCGAGCAGCAGTTCTCTGGGTGAAAATGCCTTGTTGATGCCAGAGTTCAGAGGAGAATGGCCAGGCTGCTTTGAGGTGATAGGAAGGCAACAGTAACTCAAACAACCAAGGTATGCAGAAGAGCATCTCTGAATGCACAACACGTGGAACCTTGAAACAGATGGGCTACAGCAGAAGACCACACCGGGTGACAGTCCTGTCTAAGAACAGGAAACTGAGGCTACAATTCACACGGGCTCACCAAAATTGGGCAATGTAACATTGGAAAAACTTTGCCTGAGTCTCAGTTTCTGTTACAGCATTCAGATGGTAGGGTCAGAATTTGGCATAACCAACATATAAGCATGGATCCATCCTGCCTTCTATCAAAGGTTCAGGTCGGTGGTTTTGGTGTAATGGTGTGGATTTTATTGGCACACTTTGGGTCCCTTAGGCCAATTGAGCATTGTTTAAATGCCACAGCCTATTGTTGCTGACCATGTCCATCCCTTTATGACCACAGTGTACCCATCTTCTGATGGCTGCTTCCACCATGTCACAAAGCTCAAATCATCTCAAACTGGTTTCTTGAACATGACACTGAGTTCATTGTATTCAAATGGTCTCCACAGTCACCAGATCTCAATCCAACAGAGCACTTGTGGGATGTGGTGGAACAGGAGATTCGCATCATGGATGTGCAGCCGACAAATCTGCAGCACCTGTGTGATGATATCATGTCAATATGGACTAAAATCTCTGAGGAATGTTTCTAGCACCTTGTTGAACCTAAGCCATGAAGAATTTAGCCAGTTTTGAAGGCAAAAGAGGGTCCAACCTGGCAAGAGCAAGGTATACCTTATAAAGTGTTTGGTTAGTGTGTATTATTTATTTTACTGAGCTCTTTTTCATGTTTTGGCTGCTGTAACACAATGAAGTATTTCTTATTCTTGTTATTCTTACTGTATTCTATTTCACAGCAGCAATTTTAGTGAAATAGCAGGTAAACACTGGTCTTACAAATGGAATTAATCGAGGTTCTGTTCTGTTGGGATACATTAATTAATATAAGTAGTGACACCTGCATTACCTACATTTTTCATACTAAAATGACTGATATAGGTAAAAGCAGAAACGCACTTAATCCATTATGATTGGCTGGAAGAGATTGTTAACTATCTTAACAGGCAATATGGGAAAATGCAATCTCACTGAAGGCAAATAAAGCAATCTTTCTAGTATTTCTGTACACTTGAATTTATATATACGGCAACACACCAAAGCCACATTTCATTTTCTGCTTCTACAATGTGCCTTTTCTTTACCACTGGTTCTCTTTCTTTCTTTAATAGGGGCAGGGGGTCAGTAGCTTTAATAGCGTGGGGTTGAAAGGTTCTCCATAGCGCAACATGTGATGCTGTAAACATGAAATGTAATTGATTTCATCTCAGGCAAAATGTCACAGAAGGTGTTTACTGCGGTGACAGCTGTTGCATAATTGCTTTGCACTAAAGGAATCAAGCAAACTGAATGGACCTCCCGGCAAAGAGACACACAGTGGTCACATGACCAACAACAACAAAAAATAAGGTTTTAAATGTAGAAATTAAAACATTCTGTTCCATTGTATTGCTTTGTCTGGTTTACAAATTGTCGCCATTACTCTGACTGTGACGTTAATCCTAGCTGAAGCTTTGAGTGATGACCAAAGCTTGGGGCAACGGGTTTCGGTGGCATTTCACCCCAAGTACGTGAGCTGTAGTAGGGTTGAGAGACAATGAGAGTAAACAGGTCATGGCACAGGAACACTGATGTTGTCTGAAGCAGTGAGGGGAGAGGATGAGGTTGTGCATGCTGCATTTGTAAAGGAAGGACAAAGGGCAAAGACGAAAGAAGCTTGGGGCTTGGTGTGAGCAAACATGGACAGGGAAAGAACAGTAGAAATGTACAAATCCACTCTGATGTGGTTGTAAGACAGACTTTTGTCTGTGTGTGTGTGTATGTCTTGATTCTCACAGCTATATGTTATGCAATATGCTGCATCATTTGCCTCTCACTATCATAACATCTAAGTTAGGGGGTAAGGGTAGGGTTTGGATTTAATTCATGCCCAGCCGTTTTTTATAGAAATTCAACATGTTGGAACACCCAAATGAACAGAAAAATCTTTATATATTATTCTAATTTCTGAAAATTTGCTCATTTACCATGTGACTAAAAAAACAACACAGAGCAAACAATAACTCTAGATGGGTCGCCACTGACATGGTGGATCTTAGCAGGAAATATGTTAATGTTATGGTTCAAAAACTTCATACAGTATGACACAATATATTTGATGGAATTACATTACGCACAATTAAATTTCAAACTAAATTTCAAAATACATAGCTAATGAATCAGAAATGAATTTTTCCTTTTGTTAATGAAAACAGTGATGAAAATAATTCAATAAACAATTCAACAAGAAATAAACTTTGATAGTAAAAACTATGACAAATATATAATATTGTCAATATTACAACTAATAATTATTATATACATGATATTGTAAAAGACATCAGAGGGAGTCATTACTGTTAGGACATCAAATCTGACCACTTATACTCTCCCACTGACACAGAAAAGGACAGCTGGAGCTTTGTTCTCACCACTGATTTTAAAACAGTTAAGTGCCTGTAGCTACTGATTACTGCTGAAGGTTAAGAATATTCTTCTGCTTCTCCATATTTACAAAACCACCAATCCTACCCCCAGGACTATACTGAAGACAATACAGTGTGTGTGTGTGTGTGTGTGTATATATATGTACAGTATATATATATATAAAACAGCATCAAAGAATCTTTTTCTGTTCCAGTTTTAAGCAAGCAAGTTTTCTGGGCTTAAAAATAAATTTCTTTACCTTCTATACTGTTTCATCATTGACAGCGATTTGGCAATTTTTCCAATTTGCTCCTAATGGGCAGCCATTATAATGATATGCCATCTTGGTAATGGGCCCAACTGGCTATTGTTCATAATAGGATTTGATTGGTCTGAACACTGTGAGATCCAGATTTATTGGCCTCAGTGCCTGTCTGTGCCCTTGACTTGAGGCCCACATTACCTGCCTCTGCCTCCATCTGTATTCCTTTTTTGCTTATTAGACTAAGCAGAAAGTAATTATTTCTCAGTCATTCCATTCACTTGGCAGCGGGAGGCAGACTGGAGGCAAACCACTTCTGCAGACTAATCGGCTCACAGCAGAGGTGGCCCCTGCTACAAACAAGTACTTGTGGATGTCCTGGATTCAACTTGCCAATACTACATGCATCTCATGAGGCAAAGCTCCAGCAAGTCATTTTTAATAGGCACCTTTAAAATTCCCTTTTGTTCATCTGCACTCTCACTCCCTCACTTTTTCTTGACTATCTCCCTCTCATTTTTTTTATCTTTTGTTTGCTAGTCAGTTTTCAGCTTCTCGACTCCTTCTTTTGCTCTTCCTATTCCTCTCGATCTCGATTAATTTGCCCACACCCTTGTATTAGCCTCTCTCTTTTCAATCATACTCTTTTTCCACTTTTCCTCTTACTCTTATTTCTCCTGCACCCCAAACTCATTCCTGCTTCCTTCATTCCTCCTCAGCCCTCCCTCCCTGTTCCCTGTAATAGCCTTTCGTCTCTATTGGCTCCATCTGCCATGACCATGAAGGGCACAATGCCGGCTGCTCAGCCCAAACCTCGGAGCTGCCACTCTGGCTAGTGGACTGAACACCTTGGCATATGTGTTGTTCTGGAGAACGGCACTACATGACTGTGACGCGCGCACACAGCCAGGTGGTGGTGTCATCCATATGCATACACAGGAATCTGTGAACAAAGCACAGTCAGTTTGCACACATACGCACACACCAACTATGAACATCTCTGAGTAGTTCCACATAAACAGGCTTGCAACAGTGACATATTCTTATGCATGTAGGCTGCCTTATGACATGACTTCAATAAAATGGGATGCAAAAGTTTTAACTCTATGACAGGTCGTTAAAAAGAACAGATAGGCAAGTGCTTTGTAATGCTTGATATCAAAATAGCTATATTATGCCCTGATGCTGAGAATGCTCACTTGTCTTTTTCACATACTACTTAATTACGACTTGAACATTACACTTGATACATTATGTGCATTGGTGTGAGGCATCAGAGCTGTTGGTGTGACTTGGGTGACAGTTACACAGTATGAAGCAAACTAATGGCTATTCATAAGCACTGAAATAAATGTACTGCAAGTTCTCCATAACCTCTCACAGGTTTATCTCATTAATAACACTTTTTGGTTTTAACTAGTGATCCACACAGTACATTATAATAGAGACAATCAAGACCATTTTGTCTCTATAGCTGAATAGCTGAATACCGGCACGTAAAAGGCACAATTGACAGCATTCTTCATCCACTGTTGCTTAGAGGAACATGTGCAACTCTATGCTTACTGCCTAAGCTTTGACACCACAGTCTCCCTACCACTGTAGTGGTGTTATGTGCTGCAGTTTGGAGCATACAGCATCTGGTGTCTAAAACACTACAATTCTACCACTTTGTAAAACATCTCTACTCCCTGGTGAGGCCATTGAAGCAGAATATATCCATTGCCCTTTGTGATAGAGCTAAGGCTGCTATTTGCTCTTTAGCATGACATTATTTGATGCAGATATATGTGCAAATGCAGAATGATGTTGTGATGTGGGAAGGATACTGTGCCGGAATGAAATCTGGACAAACAAAATGTGTAGCTGTGTTTAACAGTTGGGGCATTTAAACTTTATTCAAAGACAAAACAAAACAAACAGCTATTGCCTACAGCAGCAGTATGCTGCATGATTGTTTTAACTAATTTGAACACAACTAGAAACAACTGCTGGAATCAACAAAGCAATATTCTAAATGTTAGCAAGCTAAAATAGTTCCCACAAGGAGGCAAGGTTGCTAGGTATAATTTTAGAATTTAAATTGGGTTATATAATATGTGAAGATTAAGTAAAGTCCTGTGAAAAAGAAAGTTTTCATAAGACTCCATGCAGTCCTGTGAAAAAAAGTACACCTTTACTGCTTCCATAGGAATTAAGAGGGGTAAGCAGCAACCAGGTGCTACTAATCCAATGCACTCGATTGACTGATCCTCACCAAGTGTGACCACCTCTATAAAAGCAGATGTTTTGGCAGTTTGCTGGTCTGGAGCAGTCAGGTGTGTGTTAACCCAATGCCACAATCTTGCCAGGAGAGAAAGTCCCTCTAATTCACCACAAGGTCAGATCATGGAATCCTCAGAGAAAATGCAGATATTTAGCCATAATGCACAGCGCCACAGTGTCGAAAACCAAAAACAGAAAATCAGCACACCTCATAACACCTCATACCAACTGTCAACCACGGTGATGGAGGGGTGATGATTTGGGCTTGTTTTACAGCCACAGGACCTGAGCACCTTAAAGTCATTAAGTCAACCATGAACTGTACCAAAACATTCTAAAGTCAAATGTGAGGCCATCTGTCCAACAGCTAAACCTTGGCCCAAAATGGGTCAAGCAAGAGGACAATGATCCTAAGTACACCACCAAATATACAACACAATGACTGAAAAAGAAATGAATCAAGGTGCTGCAATGGCTCAGTCAAAGTTTAGACCTCAATGAACTGGAGCAATGTTGTAAAGAAGAGTGGGCCAAAATTCCTCCACAACAATGTGAGAGACTGATAAAGTCATACAGAAAATGATTACTTCAACTTATTGCTCCTAAAGGTGGTTCTACAAGCTACTGGATCATGGGGCAAACTTAGTTTAGTCCTGTGAAAACTTTCTTTTTCACTTGGCTGTAGTTACATCACAAGTTGATGAGAGTAGAAGGAACTTTCATCTTCTGACTTCTTTCCTTACCTGTAACTTGTAAAAGAAATGTGATGGCAGTGCTACAGGTTTGCTATCACAGTGTGAAAGATGGGATTTAAAAACACAAAATTTGCAGTGAAAACTGTGCATTGTATGAATAGATTTAAGCCAACATGCATAAAAGCTACTTCATCTTTGAAAATGAAAAGGTGCATCTGAAAAGAATTCTCTACATATTGGTGAAACTAAAAATCTTTAATTGTCTATTATATCAAAGTAAATATATGACATTAAAAAAGAAGCAACAGTTGATGTAAAACTTAGGGAGGATTTTGCCTAGTTTGCAGATGTGAGTGTATGCACAACCCTCTCCCATGCATGTACAGTGCCTTGCAAAAGTATTCATACCCCTTGAAAATGTCCACATTCTGTCACGTTACAACCACAAACTTAAATGTATTTTATTGGGGATTTTATGTGATAGACCGACACAAAGTAGCTCATAATTATAAAGTAGAAGGAAAATACATGGTGTTAAAAATTTTTTACAAATAAAAATCTGAAAAGTGTGGCGTGCATTAGTATTCAGCCCCCGAGTCAATACTTTGTCGAACCACCTTTCACTGCAATTACGGCTGCAGGTCTTTTGAGGTATGTCTCTACCAGCTTTGCACATCTAGAGACTGAGTAATTTTCAAGTCTTGTCACAGATTCTCAATAGGATTTAGGTCTGGACTTTGACTGGGCCATTCTAACACATGAATATGCTTTGATCTAAACCATTCCATTGTAGCTCTGGCTGTATGTTTAGGGTTGTTGTCCTGCTGGAAGGTGAACCGCCCCAGTCTCAAGTCTTTTGCAGCTTCTAACAGGTTTTCTTCCAGGATTGCCCTGTATTTAGCTCCATCCATCTTCCCATCAACTCTGACCAGCTTCACTGTCCTTACTGAAGAAAAGCCTCCCCACAGCATGATGCTGCCACCACCATGTTTCACGGTGGGGATGGTGTGTTCAGGTTGATGTGCAGTGTTAGGTTTCCACTACGCATAGCGTTTTGCATGTAGGCCAGAAAGTTCAATTTTGGTCTCACCTGACCAGAGCACCTTCTTCCATATTTGCTGTGTCCCCTACATGGCTTGTGGCAAACTGCAAACAGGACTTCTTATGGCTTTCATTCAACAATGGCTTTCTTCTTGCCAC